>JADBJO010003075.1:145000-147500 GCA_016801955.1 Conus betulinus
GTAACCCTGCTAGTGAACATGGACAAAACAAAACACGACGCGTGTTGACCTCCTAGGTCTTGCTCAGGCCAGAGAGAACAACATTCAGGACAATAAAAACGAAGGACGAGCCATCATTTATCTTTTGAAATTCGCCGCCATATGGGCGTTGACTGTGGTGACGAAAAGGTAAAACAGGGACACCAGCCCCACTTCAAATTGTTGTAAAATTACATGAACACCAAAATCCCTAGAGAGCTATTGATAGCAAACTGCCTTGTGCAAGTCAATCTGAAGTGAACGTGAGCAGTACACAGCTTACCTTACTAAGGCTGCTGTTAATGTGACCATGTGCACTGACCAATGTCTGACACTCAAAGCACAATATTCACACACTTTACAGGACCAATCGAGAAAAAAAAAGTCGAGTGCAGTTCACGGAGGAAACGACTGGCTGCCATGCCAACAAATGACTGTGTTCAAGCTCTGAGAGTCCACGCCTACGCAGCTTCATGCAAAGGACAGAAAGCAGACAGTTGTAATTCACCTATCTTTCCCTGAAAAAAAAAACCTCGGATTGTTGCACTACACATTTGCATGTCTTGGAAGACCACGAGATTCCCAAGAGTCTAAGACAACAGAGAAAGGCGGAGGCTGGCCAGGATGAAGGGAAACCTAGTCAAAAGAAACATTGCTTGTCCAGCACTTACGCAGCAGACACCCCCCCCCCCCCCCCCCCCCCCCCCCTCAGACGCTTTCCGTGGCAGACCTGAGAGCAAGGCTACGACAGCTGAAACCCCTGCAACAACGGAGCACGGGTGGAAGAGGGGCGGTTAGTACTTAGAAACTGCCAATGAAAGTGTACGAAATGGTGGTCACAGACATACCGGAATCGAAAAACGCCTGCTTCTGCACTAATGTTACCTTGGCTGCAGAAAAGAAAGATCACACCCACAAATGGAAAAGTATCACCACATAGAACTTCCCACTTCCAACAATATTGAAAGCTATGGACCAGAAATAATTTCTTCTTTTTTCTATATGAAATATATCTTGGGCAGATGTATTTACTGCGTAGAAACACCTTTTTTTCAACAACGTGAACCGTAAGAAGTCTGGGGAAGTCCTTGCGGAACCAGTCTTTTGCAATAACAGTTGCAGGTTATGAAAGAGCTACTTTGGGAAAAAAAACATGGATCAACAAAAGGATGCATGGTGTTTATATTTTTTGCTTGTGAAAGACCAGATTATGTCATGCGGGCAATTTAAGCAAAAGTACACTTTAGACATACATTTTGCTATTTTTTCTCACTTTAAATCAGCTGTAACTGAGTATGCACGAAGAACAAAAGTAAAGTTGAAAACAGAATGTGCTGAGTCGGGCATAAATGTTACAGAAAGCTGACATGAATTTGTAAAGCATGAATATTATATTATAACATGTCTAAAGAGAATCATGCTCGCCCGAAGGATACAAAACTGAATGTTGAAAATGACTGGAAAAAAAAATTCATATCTAAGCAAAACTTCTGGTGTGTAAAGATCGAATCGTTACAATTACAGTTTCCTTGGTATTATTGGTGATTTACTTAACAGTGATATATCTATTTCTGCAGCATAGTTAACATAATATAAGGACAGCTTCACAAACGTTTTGGCACTGTGCGGTCATTCGATGTGTTGCGGTCTGCATTTTACCTGCGACTAACTAAACCATTAGCCATAACTGGACTTCACAAAAATATACAAATGGGTCATGTAGTTTATTTCAGTACAGTATCTGCTAAATAGGCTACTGTCTACATCAGTGTACGATAGAACAAAAATATCCCAGACTGAAACTATTTCTAACAACAAATGAAATATCAATGCGATACTGTAGAGTACATTGCTTAAAAACGTTTGCGTATGAAGATTTTATTTCTAAAAGCTTTTTTTCTCTTTATGGAATATCTCGTGCATATTCAAGACATACAGGAAGTACTTTTATATGCTTTGCATCTTCTTTGCTTCTTGCTTTTTTGTGTCTAAATTCACATATGTGCAGACTAAAAACAAAAGCATGATTTTTTTTTTTTTTGGTTGATGTAAATCATCAACAAAATTAAACAGACTACAAAGAAGTGAGGTAACAGCTTCCAGTCTTTTTAAAATTTTCGGGCAGAGAGAGAGAGAGAGAGAGAGAGAGAGAGAGAGAGAGAGAGAGAGAGAGAGAGAGAGAGAGAGGAGAGAGAGAGAAAGAGAGAGAGTGAGAGAGAGAGAAAAGAGAGAGAGAGAGAGAGACAGACAGACAGACAGAGAGACAGACAGACAAACACAGACAGACAGCCGACTGACAAACAGACAGAAGGACAGACAGACACAGACACAGGCAGACAGAAGGACAGGAGGACAAACAGAGACAGAACGACAGACAGACAGACAGAAGGACATACAGACAGACAGACAGACAGTCAGAAGGGCTGATACAAACAGACAGAAGGACAGACAGATACAGACAGAAGGACAGACAGACAGACAG
>JADBJO010003075.1:172500-175000 GCA_016801955.1 Conus betulinus
AAAAAAAAAGAACAAAAAAGAAGTCCCACGGCCTTCATGACCCAGCAGGCGATGTGGAGCTGCTGCACTGGCTGCGGGCACTGTCGGACCGCCCTGACCCACTATAGGGGAGGGTCATGTGGAGCTGCTGCACTGGCTGCGGGCACTGTCGGACCGCTCTGACCCACTATAGGGGAGGGTCATGTGGAGCTGCTGCACTGGCTGCGGGCACTGTCGGACCGCCCTGACCCACTATAGGGGAGGGTCATGTGGAGCTGCTGCACTGGCTGCGGGCACTGTCGGACCGCCCTGATCCACTATAGGGGAGGGTCATGTGGAGCTGCTGCACTGGCTGCGGGCACTGTCGGACCGCCCTGACTTACTATAGGGGAGGGTCATGTGGAGCTGCTGCACTGGCTGCGGGCACTGTCGGACCGCCCTGACTTACTATAGGGAGGGTCATGTGGAGCTGCTGCACTGGCTGCGGGCACTGTCGGACCGCCCTGACCCACTATAGGGGAGGGTAAAGCCCACATCTTGAGTAAAAAAAAAATTCTTTTGTAGTAACAGGTATTTAGTGACCCTTGACACGAAAGTGCCAAGAGTGCACTGGATGGAATTTGCTGATGGTCAGGAGTTCCAATTCTTAATGAGAAAGGAACCCTGTGAGTACTGCGTTCTGCAGGGAATTAGGGCACGTTGCTGGTCATGTCCGCTTCGCTCATATGGTGGCAGGGGTGTCAGCAGCTATTTCAGCCTTGATGTCTGTACCGGATCGTAGCTTATTTTAAACAGTATCGCAATGCGGGCTGACTTCCTGCGATTCTCCAGTGAAGGCCAGTTGAGCTTCTCAATCAACATATCACACTTTGTGTGTTGTGACATCTATTGAGCACAAAGCGGGCAACCCGTCGCTGGATCCACTGAAGTTTAGCGCATGTTCTTCTGAGAGGATGGATCCCGAACAGTTGCTGCATACTCAAGTGGACGGACTTTGGGCCTGGTATGTTTTTTCTTTGACAGCTGGTGCGCTGATTTCAAGATTGCGCTGGAGAAAGCCCAGGGCTTGGTTGGCCTTTGAGCGTAACGGCATCAATGTGTTCGTCCTAACTTAACTGACGATGGATTGTAACTCCAAGATATTTCACGGAGTCGACGGTCTGTAGAGTGTGGCCATGTAGTTGGTAATCCCACCTCTCATACTTTCTGCTACTGGTGACAGGCAGAGTTGTGCATTTCCCTGGCTGAAACTCCATGTCCCAGCTGTTTTCCCAATTGGCAAGCCTATTGAGGTCGTCTTGCAGCTGGTCATGGTCACGTTGACAAATTGACCACCTTGCATACTGCAGTATCATCCGCAAAAAGTCTGGTCAGTGCTGTCAGGTTTTCTGGGAGGCCGTTAATGTAAATTAGGGATTAACTATCGGCCTAGTACAGAACCTTGTGGGACACCTGATCTTTCACTGGTCTAAGAGGAGTGGGTTCCATTTACAAGCACCACCTGCCTTCTGTGTCGGAGGAAGTTCCCAATCCACCTGCTAATTGGTCCTTGGATGCCATAGTGGGAGAATTTGTGACGGAGAAGGCTATGATATACCCTACGAAATGCCTTTGCAAAATCAATGACATGGATGTTGGTCTGCTTTCCTCTCTCCACATTCTCACCAAGTTCATCTACGAATTTTAAAAGCTGGGGTTCACACGATTTTATTCTCCTGGAGCCATGCTGCTGGTGGCACAGAATGTTGTTGACTTCAAGGTGGGTCATGACTGCGTAGACTATGATGAATTCAAGCAGCTTGCGGCAAATACAGGTCACAGGCACTGGTCGATAATTGCCAGGATTGCAGTGTTTTCCTTTCTGAAAAATAGGAGTAACGAGGGCGTCCTTCCAGTCGGCTGGTAATACTCCGGTGTTAATGGACACTGGCTGATGGTTGTTGATATAGGCGCGCTTCTTCGTATGTGAGTTCTTTTAAGACTTTCCGTTCCATGCAGCAGTGACACACGACTGTGTACTCAATCTCGCTCGAAAACATGATGGCCAATGAATCCGACGTGGAAGAAGTTAAAAGAAGCAATAAGCGCTATCCCTCCGTCGGCGGCTTGGAAGAGACTGACACGTGGCTACAGCCCTTAGGAACTTCTTGACGTTTGCACGGCTAACATCGCCCAGTGTTTACACAGCGGGGACAAGCGACCCGGTATCCCATTCCATCCCATCCACCCCATCCACCCGCCAACCCGCTCCCAGTCCCAGAAAAACTGACCCACCTTGTCTAAAATGGCACGCACTCCTCTTCTTCCTGCCGCTGCTGCCTCCCCTTCCCCACCTCTCCCACTCCCCTCTCTCTCCCCTCCTCTCTTTCTCACTCTCTCTCTCTCTCTCTCTCCCTCCCTCCCTCTCTCTCCCCCTCTCTCTCTCTCTCACACGCACACACATTCACACACACACACACACACACACCACACACACACACACACACACACACACACACACACACACACACACACACACACA
>JADBJO010003075.1:182500-185000 GCA_016801955.1 Conus betulinus
GCCTGTCAATGACTGCATCTGTACACTACACCAAACTGTCTGCACACAGTGTTGAGCCTGTCAATGACAGCATCTGTACACTATTCCAAACCGTCTGCACACAGTGTTGAGCCTGTCAATGACAGCATATGTACACTACCTCACAATGTTAAGCCTGTCGATGACACCATATGTACACTACCTCACAATGTTAAACATGTCGATAAACACCATATGTACACTACTTCACAATGTTAAGCCTGTCGATGACACCATATGTACACTACCTCGAACTGTCTGCACGCAGTGTTGAACCTGTCAATGACAGTTATATGTACACTACTCACAATGTTAAGCCTGTCAATGACAGCATATGTACACTATCTCAAACTGTGTGCATGCAGTGTTGACCCTGTCAATGACAACATATGTACACTTCCTCAAACAGTCTGCACACAGTGTTGAGCCTGTCAATGACAGCATATGTACACTACCTCAAACTGTCTTGCGCAGAGGGCAATCTGTTTAAAACGTCTTTATAAATGAGGCTATGTGTACATCACTTTTCGATCTCATAGGTTAGATTCTCAGTACACGCCGTCTAGTATCACCTAGCCCATGAACAGAGATATAGCGTCCGTACATTTGTTATATCCTCCCACCGTTAATCCCCCGAAGGGAATCACAATTCGTCCACCTCACATAACAGTCTTTACATATCACATAGCCCCTTTTTGTCTCCGCACATCACCTCCACTTCAGACAACACAGTTTCGGAGATGTGCACCATGTATCCTTCTACACAAAAACGTTTTGTTAAAATGAGAGCACGTCAAACTTAATGTAACTGAGGGAACGTTCTGTGGTGAACACACAAAAAAGCATTTCTCTGAGCAATATGTGAAATACATGGTCTGTGTGCATTAGTACCCGAAAGAAATATAATTTACTTGCCAAATCCTGAGAGACATGAAAGCTTAAAGTGAAACATTCGTATCTTCTGGTCTCTAACTCACAAAGGGATTCTACTCATGAGTTAAAAACGCAGTGTCATCAATAATATGTGAAGTATCCAAGCAATAATTTTGCAGACAAATGGACTACAAACATAACTTTCCTAGTTCACATGAAAAACGATTACACCCATTTGGCTGTTCTGGTGTTTAATGCCAGCGCCTCGAATCTAACTGTCAACAGACATATTCATTATACCGTTAGTGTCATAACACCATTGCACCTCACACTCATTGTTCTTCAACCTCAATGTCTGATTAGACTTGGCTGTTTGTCTCTTATAGGGTTGCTTGCCAGCCTTGCCATTACGTCAGCCTTTCTGTCGTTGTTGTTTTTCCAATGTTCCTAATGTATAAAGCGGTGTGCTGTGGGAAAACGTGATATACATTGCTTTCTGGTTGCCAGTTTAGTCATTCGTTTCATTGTCCCCCTAGACGAGCCAGCATTCGCCTGTCATTAATCACAGTCCCTCCATGATGAAATAGTATCATTTTAAACTCGTCCTTACTCCCATGGTCATGTGTCATGATCAGCCTTTTCGTTCAAATCAGAATCTTCAGTTATTTTATTTTATGCCGATATATTAATCACGAGAGAATTCGCAAGGACAGGAGAGACGAGAGCGAGACGGAGAGAGAGAGAGGAGGCGGAGAGAATAAGAGGATGGAGGAGAGCGATGAGAAGAGGAGGAGAGAGAGTAGAGGAGACTGGGAGAGAGACGAAGAGAGGAGAGAGGGGAGGGACGAAGAGGAGAGAGGAAGGAGAGAGAGCGAGAGGGGAGATCGATGAGAGAGACGAGAGAGGAGTGAAGAGAGTGAGGAGAAGGGAGGGGGAGGAGGAGGAGAGGGAGAGAGAGAGGATGAGAAGAGGGAGGGAGAGAGAGCGAAGAGGTGAGAGCGAGAGGATTGAGGATTGGAGAGAGGGGGTGTAGAAGGAGAGGGATGAGGTCTGAGTGAGAGGAGAGAGAGAGAGAGGAGCGGGAGGAGAGGAGGAGAGGATGGGGGAGAAGGAGAGGCGGAGATGAGCGACGAGTGGGGAGGAGGAAGGAGGAGATGAGAGCAGGACGGGAGCGGCAGAAGAGAGGGAGATGAGGAGAGGGAGTAGAGAGGGAGAGGACGAGAGAGAAGAGAGGAGGGAGACCGAGGACGCAGAGAGAGAGGAGTGGAGAGCGGGGAGGGGAAGAGCGAGAGAGGAGGCAGGAGACGGAGAGAGGTAGAGAGAGAGGAGAGAGAGAGAGAGAGAGACAACGACGAGAGAAGGAAGAGAGATGAGAGAACGCAGGAGGGGAGAGAGAGACAGGAGTGAGGAGGAGAGGAAGTCTGGAGGAGGGGGAGAGAGGAGAAGAGGGAGAAGAGAAGAGGCGAGGGGGATAGAGACGATGAGATGAAGTGACGACGA
Source organism: Conus betulinus (assembly GCA_016801955.1). Classification (NCBI taxonomy): domain Eukaryota; kingdom Metazoa; phylum Mollusca; class Gastropoda; order Neogastropoda; family Conidae; genus Conus; species Conus betulinus. The sequence goes on from JADBJO010003075.1 coordinate 184,892, forward strand.
GAGACGGAGGAGAGAGAGGAGGAGGACGAGATGAGAGAGTGAGATTGGAGGGGGGAGAGGGAGAGAGAGGGAGAGGGGAGGAGCCGGATGGAGAAGGTATCGGGAGATG
>JADBJO010003075.1:197500-201082 GCA_016801955.1 Conus betulinus
AAATTGTTTATTCATTAGGCCATGGCCCTTATGAAGGGGGTATGAGTAAACACAAGACATCAACAATGAACGTATTCATGAAATAGGACATTTGAAATACATGATTACGAGGTCATAATTTCTCTTAACTTAAAAGCTTTATACAAGAAAAACGATAAATTCATCATAACATCACTGTGTTTAGAGGATACCATCAACAAGCAGAGTTAAAGACACAAGGGCATTGATAATATTTGCTGGGAATAAACTTTTCTCTAATTTTACTGAGAGCTGGGCAGCATAAAACAAAATGTACATCTTCTTTAGAATCTGTTGCATAAACAGCATATCAGATTTACTTCATTGTGTTCCCTGTATCTGTAATAATGCATCGCTATCTCTGAAATCCCCAGCCTAAATCTCGTTGTTGTATATTTCAAATGACTATCCATATTTCAACAAAAGGTGTGGTTTTTATTTCATGTGTATTACAAAACATCCTAAACATATCAAATCTTTCACTGTTTTGAGCATGGCATGATCATGCCATTTTTGCCATCCGCAATCAAATAGACGTTGACGAAAAACACATATAAATCCCTTAACATTGCCAAACGCCCTGATTCATCCACACTTCACCAAAACCATATTCGTATACACATGTGCGTACATCCGAGACCCAATTTTGCTTTCCTTTCTTATCTAATTCAAACAACATATTATATACTGTACGAGGTAAGCGACACTCATCCATTTGAAGCAAATTAAACCAATAACGAATACACTGAACAGCAGAATTTAAATATAAGGGATATCTATTGGTTTCACCATAAACTAAATCATTGGGTGTACACATGCTTACACCCCAAAATGTCTTTAAAGCAAATAAGTGCACAGATTCAGAAAATAAAGCAGCTCTGTTGCGTCCCCACTGTTCCGAGCCATACTGTACAACAGGTTGCACATGACAATAAAAATATTTTAATAAATAATGTCAATGAAATTGTTATTGATTGGCGATAATTTTTTCATGATGCCAAGCAGACCCCTCTTTGCTCTGCTAGCAAGACCCTTGCAAGCAGCAGTAAAGCTTAAACGAGTGGAAAACAAAATCCCTAAGTATTTATACACGTTTACTACCGGCATTAAAACACCATGATATGTCCATCTTTCTCTCAGACGCCCCAAAAAAAAAACACCTTTCCGAAACACTATGATGTTATTTTTTTCCATATTAACGTTCAACTGAAGTGCCAGTGTTGAATTTCTTAAGTTATTAAGCTGGGTCTGAAGGCCAATGATGCTTTCATACAATAAATCAATATCATCTGCCAATAAAAGAATAAACAACTCAAATGCATCATAAGAAAACATGTCTACCATTATTCAATCCTTCTAGGGCCAGTTCATTTATAAACAATGTCAATAATATGGGGCTGCGCACATCGCCCTGTTTCACACCAGCAGTACCGTTGATATATTCAGTCAGTTGAGAGCCACACCTAATCCTACATTTAACGTTGTCATACATGTTCCTTATACATTTGTACAGTTTATCTCTTACACCATTATTTGTCAAGTTTGGCCAAAGCAAATTTCTATTTAAAGAATCAAATGCCTTTTTAAAAAATCTATGAATGCTATATACAGTTTACGATTTAAATGAAAATTATTTTTGTATCGAGGCTAACAGAGTAAACATGTGATCTATAGTTGAATATCTCTTTTTAAAACCAGCTTGATGCTCACCCTGTGACATTATGTTCATTTACCCATTCCTGCAATCTAACATTAATAATTGTACTATATAATTTACTACTAATATCACTAAGGGATATACCTCTGTAATTGTTGGGATTATTCACATCACCTTTCTTAGACAATGGTAAAACTATAGATTCACTCCAGTTTCGAGGAAAGATGCCCTTATCAAACAGTGTGTTAAATAATTGTAAAAAGAACTGGAGCACATGATCACTAGAATTTTTGTATAATTCACTAACAATACCATCAGGTCCAGCTGCTTTGCGACTTTTCAACTTTCTGAAAGCGTATAACACTTTTTTCCACAGAAATTGGACGATTCATGAAAACATCAACATCATCATGCTCACCTAAGCTTTCGTTCATATTACAATCCAGTGTTTCTTTTTCTAATAATAATATAAAATGATTAAACCAGGTCTCAACATTAATGCTATTTCTTGGTTGTTTTCTTTTTAACGACAGTTATGTACATTATCCCAGAACTCTCTTTGATTACGTATGGATCTCTCAAGTCTATCTAATAACACCTTATTAAAGAGCTTTTCTTTTCTTTTCAACAAGTTTTCATATTCACGTCTTGCTATTGTATATTCAAAGCAGGCTGAATTGTCCTCTGGACGTCTGTTATAATGTTGTAGCAATTTTCGGGCATTTCTTTTCTTTTACTTGCTTACATTCCTGGTCGAACCAGTCATCATATTTTATCAGTTTTATTAACATAAACACGTTTTTTTTCATACATTCCGCACCTCCTCTCATACATTCATTAAACTCATCCAGCGCTCTGTTTACGTCAGCATCAACCAAAGTCACAGCTATATTAAATCTTATACTAGCAGTTTCTGACAGATAAGTATCTTGAAATAATGGCCTATTATCACTGTTCCACACAAATTTTTCAATGAGCTGATTGTTAACAGTGTTATTTCAACCATATTTACGTTAGGAAAAACAACAGAAAATACAATAGGTATGTGGTCAGAGTCAATACGTTCAGCAACACAAAGTTCACAGGAATCACACACGACAGAGAACAGATCATTCGACAAAATGAAATAATCAGTCACACTACTACCTGTTTCAGAAATGTATGTGTAGTGGCCTTCAAGGTCACCATTACACACTCCATTTGAAATATTCAAACTCAAAACAGTGCACATGTTTAATAATAATTTTCCATAATTATTTACATGCCAGTCTTCTAAACATCTACTATAATCAAGTGAGTGACTTTTATATTGTATATTTATGGCAGGGTCTGAAAAATGAATCTGAGAACATTTAGCTATCCTACTGTTTAAGTCACCACATAAGATAATATGCGCATCCCATTCCATTAGACAATCCTGTAAACTTTTTTTTCCAACAAAGGATTCCATTTTTAAGATCAAAGTAAGAATAAAAAGGTGATTATTCTGGACGAACATATGTACAAAAATAGATTATACCTTTCATAGTGCCAAACAGTTGCTTATCAATCAAAAACACACAAGCGTTTACAAATTTCACATTAATTAATTGTATAAATGGGGCAAATGTACTCTTTAACAAACAAACAGCACCTCCTGATCGTCTCCCCTGATTGGACAGTTTAAGGCAGGCTGAAAGAAGGCTGTGTAATCAGAAAATAAGTCGATGTCAAAACTCTCCCAAAAAGTTTCCACCAAGCACACGAAATCAAATTTACAAACATATGTTACAAAGTCCAGATCTTTGATTTTAGATGATAATCAGTTAACATTCCATAACAGAAAGGAGAAGGGGCGTTTATTGACAGTTACAGGCGACGCTTGAAAGGGGGAACGTGCTACTGACATTTCTGGTAATGTGTCACAA
>JADBJO010003075.1:202510-210010 GCA_016801955.1 Conus betulinus
TTGATTTCTGCTCCCTGATAGGAACTTCCATTTGTGTCTGCAATTGTTAACCATTTCTATCCTAGTGTTTAGGGTTGCTAATTTTGGTTTGCATAGGATCATATATTTTCTGTTAGGCATAAAAATTACATACATCTTTTTGAAATGTTATTGTATGATGCAGCTCTTTTTAAGATTTTCCAGGATATGTTGTAATCTATTTTTTTTATCTTTGAGTTTCCAAATATATTTACTCAATTCTGTTTGATTTTTGTATCTTTCTTTGTTAAATGACTGTTTTGATGATTTGCATATCTAGTTTTTAAACTGGTTTTCAGTGATACCTATATATTTTTCTTCAGTGTTCTCTGATTTTTTACAGTGGCTTGGTATACAATATTGCTGTGGAGGCATTTATTGTTTAGAGGGCACTGTTGTTTCTTGGTACAGTTGCAAGATTTCCTTTCTTCACCCTCGTTTGTCTCTGCACTGCTTTTCGTTTTGTTGGTTGAATCAATGATGTTTTTGAGATCGGCATACATGAGTATGATAATTTGATGTTGTGCCTGTTAAATATCTTAAACAGTTTGTGCTCTTTTGGGAAAGAAGATGTCAGAATTTTAAAGAATTCTTTCCCAACGTTTGTTTTTAACTCTTCCATCGTATGGGGGGTTGTACCATATGATTTTCCTTTTCCTGTTCTTCTTGTGTCTGCTCATATCATTTCCTGGGTCATAGTGTATTTGTAGTTGTAGCCACTTTGGTGTAACGCTTCTTGGTATTCAGCTGCAGTGTTGTTAAATACTGTTTCATTACATGACAGATTAGATAATCTCTTGTTTATGCCTCTAGGTATCGTTTTTGAGTATGGAAGGTGGGTGATTACTTTTGATATTTACATAGACAGGTGTGTCATTTGGTTTTTTTTTTTGTATGGTTTAAATGTATGTTGGTTGAGGTCTAACGTGATGTCTAAATAATTCACTATCTTTTTGTTAGCTTCTGTGGTGATTTTTAAATTTTGGTCGTGGAAGATTTTGCACAATTCTTTTTTCTTATTTTCAATGTTTCTAGGGCTATCACTCAGTGCAGCGAGGCCATCATCTCTGTACAGTCCAATTTGTTTTCCAAGTTTATTTTGAATGTTAGATAGCATGAATAGTCCGACAAGTTCGCAGGTTTCGGCACCATCATACGATCCCATAGTGACATCAAAAAAGTTGAACTTTTCCTGGTGTTCTTGTGTTTCTTGGTCCAAGTCAAGTTTTCGTTTTTTTTGCTGTGGAGTAAAGTTTTCTTTGTATGGAAAATGATTTCCATTTCTAACCCTGATATTTCAGTGTATTTGTTGGCAAATTTTATAGCTTTGGCGAGCAGCTCTTTATCTAATCTGTCATGTAATGAAACAGTATTTAACAACACTGCAGCTGAATACAAGAAGCGTTACACCAAAGTGGCTACAACTACAAATTTACACTATGACCCAGGAAATGATATGAGCAGACACAAGAAGAACAGGAAAAGGAAAATCATATGGTACAACCCCCCATACGATGGAAGAGTTAAAACAAACGTTGGGAAAGAATTCTTTAAAATTCTGACATCTTCTTTCCCAAAAGAGCACAAACTGTTTAAGATATTTAACAGGCACAACATCAAATTATCATACTCATGTATGCCGAATCTCAAAAACATCATTGATTCAACCAACAAAACGAAAAGCAGTGCAGAGACAAACGAGGTGAAGAACGGAAATCTTGCAACTGTACCAAGAAACAACAGTGCCCTCTAAACAATAAATGCCTCCACAGCAATATTGTATACCAAGCCACTGTAAAATCAGAGAACACTGAAGAAACATATATAGGTATCACTGAAACCAGTTTAAAACTAGATATGCAAATCATAAACAGTCATTTAACAAAAGAAAAGATACAAAAATCAAACAGAATTGAGTAAATATATTTGGAAACTCAAAGATAAAAAATAGATTACAACATATCCTGGAAAATCTTAAAAAGAGCTGCATCATACAATAACATTCAAAAAGATGTAATTTATGCCTAACAGAAAAATATATGATCCTATGCAAACCAAAATTAGCAACCCTAAACACTAGGATAGAAATGGTTAACAATTGCAGACACAAATGGAAGTTCCTATCAGGGAGCAGAATCAAAAAAAAACACATGAAAAACACTGACCGCACGTGATGGCAGACAGCGAACACGTATAAAAAAAAACACCGACAACACCGACCCCCCCATACCCTGACGACTGCACCAGCAAGAAACAGCGCTGTAGGTTTTAGCTTTTACATTTTTATATATATATATATATATATATATATATATATATATATATATATGTATATATATATATATATATATATATATATATATATATATATATAGGGCAACTTGGGAAGAACACAAAACAACAAGTAAGCTGTGTAGCTTCCCAATATTTTGGCCGTTGCGCCTTCCCTTGGGGAGAATTATTTTCCTGGCCAGACAGCAGTCACACTCAAAACATTTTCTATACAACAAAAAAATGTGAAAATCATTCAATTAGGTCAAACCTTCCTGCAACAAAACAAATCTCATACCCTCCCCCCCCCCCCCCCCCCCCCCTCATTCACTCACAAACCTGTCGTGCGTGCCTGAACACAAACATTATATATATATATATATATATATATATATATATATATATATATATATATATATATATATATATATATACAGAGCGATACACGCATGTAGGACAGCACTGACCAAATGGCACAATGCAGGAGGTTCTGGAAGGCTTATCTTCACTATTACTCTGAAACCATCACGCCTGGTCAGAGACTGGGACGGACCGCCTCAATTTGTCAGAAGAAGTGGGACACACACACACACACACACACACACACACACACACACACACACACACACACACACACACGCACGCACGCACGCACACACACACACGTATGCATACACACACACACACACACACACACACACACACACACACACACACACACGCACACATTTATACACACACACTCACACGAGCGTTCGTTTTAACACATACAGATAAATATTTTCGTCTAATATCACGATAGTGGAAATACGTTAAATAAATGACATACATACACAGATGCACACACACACACACACACACACACACACACACACACACACACACACACACATATATATATATATATATATATATATATATATATATATAATATATATATATATATATATAAAACACTGACTGCACGTGAAGGCAGACAGCGAACACGTATAAAAACACTGACAGCACTGACCCTCCATGTCCTGACGACTGCGCCAGCAAGAAACAACGTTGTAGGTTTTAATGCTTACATTTTAATCAAATATTTAACACACACACACACACACACACACACACACACACACACACACACACACACACACACATATATATATATATATATATATATATATATATATATATATATATATATATATATATATATATATAGATAGATAGATAGATAGATAGAAACCACGGCAAAAAGAGAAGCATTCATAACACTAAAGATCACAAACCTAATTTTCAAAACAAACCCCACATGTAGACTGATCAATCCCACAAAGTCTGAACTAGGAAGGGTAAGCAAGCAAATTCTAGAAAAAATAGTAGCTGACGCCAAATCAAATTTCGAACTGAACCTTGGAAAAATACTTATGAGTGTGGTGCAATGGTTCCAGAAATTAAGCAAACAAAACAGAACACCCTTTATCGCATTCGACATTGTGGATTTTTACCCATCCATCAATGAAGAATTGCTCAGAAAAGCTTTAGAATTTACCGCCAAATATACTGAGATGACAAATTCAGAATTGGAAATCATATTCCACGCAAAAAAAAAACTCTATTGTACAATAAAAAGAGCCTTATGTGAAAAAAGCAGATTCCACTTTTGACGTTACAATGGGTTCATATGATGGTGCAGAAACATGCGAGATAGTGGGCCTGTTGCTATTGTCAGAAATGCAGAAACTACTTGGGCACAAAGTCGGGCTATACAGAGACGATGGATTGGCAGCACTGGACAACACACCTAGAGAGGTAGAAAATAAAAAGAAAGAACTATGCAAATTGTTTCAAAACCACAACTTAAAAATTACAATAGAAGCCAACAAAAAAGTAGTCAACTACTTGGATGTAACATTAGACCTAAACAAAAACCAATACAGACCATACAAAAAACCTAATGATACACCATTATATGTAAATTCCATGAGCAATCACCCACCAACAATCATAAAAACTATACCACAAGGGATAAACAAGAGGTTATCCACCTTTCTGCAACGAAGAAATATTCAACGATGCAGCAACAGACTACCAAGAAGCGCTGTTAAAAAGTGGATACAACTACAAGTTGAAATACGAACCTGAAGGTACCACTAGAAGCAGGAAGAGAAGAAGCAGAAAGAGGAAAATAACTGGTACAACCCACCATATGATGGTAGGGTGAAAACCAACATTGGCAAAGAATTCTTTAAAATATTAACAGAATCGTTCCAGAAAGACCATAAACTTTTTAAAATATTCAATAGGAACACTGTCAAACTATCTTATTCTTGTATGCCAATCTTTAAAAAAAATAATTGATACGTCAAACAAAAAGAAAACCAATGTCAAAAACGAGGGTGACAAACGGAAAACTTGCAATTGCACAACCAAAGAGCAATGCCCTCTGAACAACCAATGTCTCTCTGATAATATCGTATACCAAGCCACTGTGACAACGAAAAACGGCAAAGAGACATACATAGGGATTACAGAAAACAAATCAAAGCTAGGTACGCCAATCACAACAATCTTTCAAGAATGAAAAATACAAACACCAAACAGAGTTAAGTAAACATGTATGGGATCTCAAGAAAACAAATACAGATTTTAACATTACATGGAAAATAATCAGAAAAGCAGCAGCATACAACAATAACACAAAAAGATGTAATCTGTGCATAACAGAAAAGTGGATGATTCTATGCAAACCTAGTATGGCAACATTGAACGCAAGAGTTGAAATCGTAGACAGTTGCAGGCACAAAAGGAAATTTTTTATCAACAAATATAAAATAGCAACCCTGATAGGACCCCTCATACAATAATACCTAATAAAGAAAGCCTTACAACCTTTAGGGCCCCCCTTGCACAACACGTGCACCATAACACAACTGAACTACAACTCACAATTCAAAACATATATATACAATTGAGGTCAATATATATATATATATATATATATATATATATATATATATATATATATATATATATATATTCCTCAGAATGTCCTGTTGTTCCAGACTCACAAACCAGGGACTGCTTTGATCGCAAAACTACATTCATGACTATACAGTTAACAAAGGAAAGACGTTATCATCAGCTCCCCCCCCCCCCCCCCACCTCTCTCTCTCTCTCTCTCTCTCTCTCTCTCTCTCTCTCTGCGCGCGCGTGTGAGAGTGTGTGAGTGTGTGTGTGTGTGTGTGTGTGTGTGTGTCCGCGCGCGCGCGTTTGCGTGGGTCTGTGTGTAATACGTTTAATGGTCGGCTGACAGAATAAATTCTCTCTCTCTCTCTCTCTCTCTCTCTCTCTCTCTGACAATGTCTTGGCCGTCCTGTCTCGCTCCACCGTTTTTTTTTCATGTTCCTTTCCCGTTTGTTCTCTTTTCATGGCTAATTTCCCTTTATTTCCTACGTTCTGTACCTAGGGGCGTCTTCATCCTTCAGCGTTGTCGGACTACTTTTCAGAATTGCTGAAGCATCCCATCCACCTAATTACATCTTTTGTTTTTTACTTTTGTTTTATTGCCCTGCTTGTCTTCCTCTTTATCTCCTTCTTCTTCTTCTTCTTCTCCTTCTTCTTCTTCTTCTTCTTCTTCTTCTTCTTCTTCTTCTTGTCGTCGTCGTCGTCGTCGTCGTCGTCGTCGTCGTCGTCGTCGTCGCCGTCGTGGTTGTGGTGGTGGTGGTGTCGTCGTCTTGTTCTTGTTCTTGTTCTTTCTTTCATCCATTTTTAGTTTCTTTTCTTCCTTTCTTTCTTTCATATTTTCTTCTACTTTCTTCACTCACCTATTTCTTTCTTGTCTCTCACTCTTTCTTCTCCTCCTCCTCTTGTTGTCGTTGTTGTTGTTGTTGTTGTTGTTGTTGTTGTTGCTGCTGCTGCTGTTGTTGCTGTTGTTGTTTTCTTCTTTCTTCTTCTTCTTCTTCTTTCTTTCTTCTTCTTCTTCTTCTTCTTCTTCTCTTCTTCTTCTTCTTCTTCTTCTTCTTCTTCTTCTTCTTCTTCTTTTCTTCTTTTCTTCTTCTTCTTCTTCTTTTCCCTGCTCTTTCCTGCTCTTCCTGCTCCTCTTTTCCTTTCACCTACCCCTTTTTTTGTCCTCCTTCTCTCTCTCCACACTGTCATCAATCCCTTTAGCCCTTCTGTGGTCGCCATGGTCACCTATGATAAAAACATCACGAACATGACGTTGTTCTTCTCTTCCTACTCCTTTTCTGTATCATTTTTTTTTCTCCTCATCCTCCTTCTCGTCCTCCTCCTCCTCCTCCTCCTCCTCCTATTCCTTCCCCGTTCCCTTCTCCTCCTCCCCTTTTTCAAGATGCTCTTTATGAACACGTTTACCTCCCTCTTCTCCTTTGCTTTGATTTGCTATTGTCCCTCTTTCCTCCTCCTCCTCCTCCTCCTCCTCCTCCTCCTCCCTCTTGTATATTCTAAAATCTCTTCACCTGAGGTTCTTCTTGTTTATCTTCATCCGTCTCCTCTTTTTTTTCCCCCCTCATTTTCTCCAGTCTCTCTTTCCTGCCCTCGTCCACCCCCCCCCCCACCACTTCAATCTGTTTACCTCTACTCTTTCACAGGACCTTCGCCCCCTCACCCTAGGAGGGTGGTACTCATTCGTCCTATTCCATCTCCTCTTTCCTCTCCTCGGCACAGGCCTAATTCTGATTTTCTTTTATGGGTTTTTTTTTTGTTTTTTGTTTTTTTTTTTTTTGCAACACAGGCCTGTAGTCTGTGTCTCCGAGCCGTGGCTGGGCTGTTATATTGGACTCTCTCTCTTTCCCTCTGTCTCTCTCTTTTTCCCTCTGTCTCTCCCTCTCTCTCTCTCTCTCTCTCTCTCTCTCTCTCTCTCTCTCTCTCTCTCTCTCTCTCTCTCTCTGTCTCTCTCTCTCTCTCTGAGATGCCCTTCCTTCTGTAACAGACTGAAAACGTTGCAAGTAAAAAGAAAAACAACGTGCCTGCTTGCAGATTGAAGAAAAGGGAATTCAGCAGGGAACGTCAGGCTTGAAATGTAATATATCTCAATTAGCTGGTCAAAGTTATTGAGTGTCCTGCTAAAGTGGGCCATACGAAAACAAACCTACAAACATACAACCAAACAAACGATAAACAGATGAGCACAGTAATGAATGAATATATTAGTAAATAAAATAAATGAAAAAAGTGATACATAAAAATCCAAATCAATAAATA
>JADBJO010003075.1:217510-225010 GCA_016801955.1 Conus betulinus
TAGAGCTGAGATGTAGCAGAGGTGTATGTTGGCAGGCAAAGTGCAGTCCGACAGAAGCACAAATAGGCTGACGTCCATCTTTATTATCGTTCCATCTACACACCCTTTCTTTCTTCTTCTTCTTCTTCTTCTTCTTCTTCTTCTTCTCTCTCTGTCTCTGTCTCTGTCTCTGTCTCTCTCTCTCTCTCTCTCTCTCTCTCTCACTCACGCACTGCTCTCTCTCTCTCTCTCTCTCTCTCTCTCTCTCTCTCTCACACACACACACACACACACACACACACACACACACACACACACACACATGAACGCAGATGACATGTGGGTCTTTTCCCGTTCATCTGATTTCTCTGGGCCGTGCCTTGGGAGCCGCAGGAGAAGCGGACAAAAAAGACCATTCCGCTCCGACCAAGACATTTACCGCCTGAGGGATTTCTTTGTCTCCGTGCAAGAGTCTGTTGTATCCTCAATAGTCCCCAGATAAAGAGGAAGAGATTAGAGACTTCAGTAAGGGGGAAAACACTGAGAGAGAGAGAGAGAGAGAGAGAGAGAGAGAGAGAGAGAGAGAGAGAGATGTTGGGGTGCATGGCAACAGGAAGGAAGTTGGTGAATATTTTGTGAACGAGAAGTTCGGGACAGGAGGTAGCAGGGTTGAATGTTAGCGGGCAAAGTGCGGTCGGACAGAAGCAGAAATACACTGACGTCCATCTTTATTATCCTTCCATCTGCACACCCCCTCTCTCTCTCTCTCTCTCTCTCTCTCTCTCTCTCTCTCTCTCTCTCTCTCTCTCTCTCTCTCTCCTTATGATGATGATGATGTTATTCTCTTATCAGATACCCCATAGGACTGCAAAATCAGCTACATGCACTCAAAGAGGAAGCAAAAGTAACTGTCATTTTCAAGTTGTTACAGAAGTTAGGTTCTCTAGACTCGGGTCATTTTTGGAAACTTTTCGACACTCAGATAGAACCCATTTTAACTTCTGCAATGGAAGGTTGGAGACTTACTGTCAATAACTACATGGAAGGTGCACACATTTACCATTACACGTTTCCTTGGTGTGCCATTACATACATCAAACATTATCTTGTATGGGGAATCAGGCAGGTGTCCATTGTATATAAAATCATTCGTGAAGTGTATAAAGTATTGGATAAAATTAACAGGATTACCCATGTCGAGACTGTAGACAGGCAAATGAAATGCAGTTGCATGTGCAAGCAGAGAAGGGTAAACAAATATGAGCATTGTAAATCAAGACAGCTTTTGCGGGACATGGATTTGGAATTGTGTGGGTGTGCCAGGGAGTAGGATGAAAACTGGTTGTGTATCCGAGTTTAAAGATAGATTAATAGCAATTTATAAACAAAACTGGAATGGGAAAATAAAAAGTAGTGATAAATATAACTGGTTCTTTTCTTTTAAATCAGTTTTTTCAAACAGATAGAAATGTCAGTTGTCACAAATAGATGGCAGAATATGTGTCTTGCCAGATTCAGATTAAGACCATTTGGTCTAAATGCGAGTAAAACGTGGTTTAGTTCAAAACTCTCCATTACTACCTCATGTCTGATGTGTGGGTATGTTCCGGAGGATGAGCGTCACTTCATCTTTGGATGTAAGGGCTACGATGAAATGATGAAAAAAAAAAATAAATAAAAATGTGTTGTTTAAATCTGAAACAGGAGGAAGGATCTAATCAATACATTAACTTCTGACAGTGACACTATACTTGTATTCTTTACAGGCATGTTCACGTCAAAAATGAATCTCTCAACCGTCTTACGCATACCAGCGTTCACACGTTTTTCTAAACAATACCCTAACAAACAGCTACCTCTCGTCAAATGGACATAAAAACTTCGAAACTACTGCTAATTATCCTATAATCATCAACAACAACTATTATTGTCCGCATGCATTCAAACCAATGTGACAATACCATTAGTACGGTGCCTCACAGCAATACCAGCTGCACAAGCACCAAACTCCTACATTCAGGCGATATGGATTCAGTGTGTTCACCTTTACTGAAGCGACTTCAGCTGGCCCTGCCTTGTGCACCTCACTTGATGCACCGAGGTCTGAGGGGGGGATGATTTGTCTCCTCTTGACTGTTAAAGAAATACTCGAGCTCGGGAACCCTCTTCATCTTTGATGATTACTGTCACCTGCCAATAATTGCCCGTCAACTTCGGCCTCTCGTTCACGGAAGTCGAAGAGCTTCGCTAGTTGAGGGCCTGGTGCTAATTGCTCAATTATCCTCTTCATTGCCACGCTCGCAGTCGTCGTTTTAAGTGTTTAAAGCCTTTTCATGAGAGGTTCCGCTCACTTCAAGTTGTGTGTGTGTGTGTGTGTGTGTGTGTGTGTGTGTGTGTGTGTGAAGTTGCAAATGGCAATCCCGTGCGAATGGCAATCGCTCCTGGCGAAATGGTAATACTGATTTGCGCCAAGGTCAGTCAGAACGGATTACTGCACAGGCACAATTTGATACTGCATCCGTGTAAACGACCGCTGTAGTTGGCACCAGGACAATTGCCAATCGCCCCAAACGCTTTCAAACAAAATAGTCCCTGGGTGTGTGTGTGTGTGTGTGTGTGTGTGTGTGTGTGTGCGTGCGTGCGTGCGTGCGTGCGTGCGTGCGTGTGTGTGTGTGTGTGTGTGTGTGTGTGTGTGTGTGTGTGTGTGTGTGTGTGTGTGTGTGTTTGAAAGAATTCTCACTCACTATTTGTTACCGCCCTGTTAATTCATCCCAAAGTAAAACAATACCGAATCATGATTTACTTGTTCCAGTTATTATGTTTGCTCTGCCTAAGTTAAATGACTAGCATATTTATTTCAGCAGCAGTTTAAAGTGGGGGTGTAAAGCAAACAAGCTGTTACTTAGAAGAAGAGAAGAAGAAGAAGAAGAAGAAGAAGAAGAAAATAAAGAGAAAGAAGACAAGATCATGGAGATAGTTGGAGCTCTGCTTTCAGGTGTGTTCTTTCACTCCCCAAACATTTCAATATCAGAAACGACAAGGAAAACACCATACCAGTTTGGACAGTTGCTATAAACACTTTGTGCTGCCCTGAAACAAAAGAATCGTCGATACGAAAACTGCCAAACAATCCTTAAAAAATCCAAAGGCTTCTTTTGAAATACTACCCATGTTTGAAAAAGGAGCAACCCTGCTACAAGATTAAGTTACACTAAAGTAGGACCAGTCCACTACATTATCATAACAGACCAAACCAATACAACATCAGTACATGCCGCTAGAGAAGGGGAGTGCATGAACTCAGGGTTCATTTGTATTGCTACAAAACAGAACTTATGTGGTGCAAAGCCAAAATGTCACCAATACGATATCAAGCTCTGCTGGTACCGGACCTGTCTGCGTCATGGAAGGAACACATTAAACATCTGCTTGACAGGCTCAATCATTGCGGTACCAGATTACTACACCACAGGAGCACTGAATGATACGGCAGGACCCGCCTGTGTCGGTTCAGGACCAGCCTGGGTCGGTACATGACTAGCCTGCGCTGGTATAGGACTAGCCTGTGCTGGTACAGGACCACCCTGCACCGGAAAATAACCAGCCTGTGTCGGTACAGGACCAGCCTGTGTCGGTATATAACTAGCTTGTGCCGGAACAGGACTAGCCTGTCTCGGTACAGAACCAGCCTGTGTCGGTACATGACCAGCCGTGTAATCACGTGCCAGGTTGACGTCATTTTATAACTTGTTTCTATATCCCTCATCCTTCCACTTCTATCATCAATATGTAACTGCTAATTCATTGAAAGTGTTTTTTTACTCTTGGTTTTACTGTCCCATCTTCTGTGCCATCGTAGTGGCATTGCACCCACGCCCACTCATTCCAACCCCCTCATCCAGAGCCACAACACATTTTTTACATTTATCAAGCGTTCTCCGAGTCATAAAGTAGCCATCTTTCGTCTTCCATTGACATAACTATCTCTTTTTGTTTTTGACATGAAGCTCGCATGCTAAAGTATGTGTGTGTGTGTGTGTGTGTGTGTGTGTGTGTGTGTGTGTGTGTGTGTGTGTGTGTGTGTGCATACGTGCGTGCGTGTGTGTGTGTGTGTGTGTGTGTGTGTGTGTGTGTGTGTGTGTGTGTGTGTGTGTGTGTGTGTGTATGCTTTTGCGGTTAACTTTTCGTTATATTTTAGGCACACTTACATTGCATTTTGTTTTAATTTCTCAATCGGTTATAACAGTGTTCATTGCTGGCAAACTGCTGTGTGAACAGGATCGTTCACATCATGCATTCCTGTTTTGTAGCCTGTTTCATATCATCAATAATAGATTTGATACACATAACAATGCTGGTAAAGCCCACAGTAAACCAGTTTCGTTGTCAGCATGCATGCCTTGCATACTATCATCCATACTGAAATCAGTAACACTTACAATCCTGATAAAACTCAGGGAATGAACAGTTTTGTTCTCAGCAGGCGTAAGTGGTTTCCCTTAAAGCTCTCTAGTGTGACAGGCATCCATCCCCGTGGAAATGGCCTGTGTCATTTACACCGCTGTAGTTTTAAATTGCACTGGCGTGTTACCATTTTTCATTTATCCCTGCGCACAACGCAATGGCCGTTTATCCATGGGCGATTGCTGGTTACACTGGATTCTTATTTGCAGCATCACACACACACACACACACACACACACACACACACACACACACACACACACACACACACACACACACACACACACACACACGTGCGCGCGCGCACGCACACACACACACACACACACACACACACACACACACACACACACACACATACACACACACGCGCGCGCGCGCGCGCGCGCCGACACACATGCACGCACGCACCACACAGTAGAAAGAAACTCGTGGGGAGCGTGGCAGCAGAGAGTCCTCAGAAGAGAAGCACCCTTCAACCAAGTATTTCGACACTCTAGGGGGGTTGGGCCACACCCGGTTCATGATTCCGGTTGTCCCTCTGGTTTTTATCCTCCCTGCAACTGAGAGCTGTTTCATCAGGCTGTATGCAGACGTTCCTACAACCCTCCAGCTCCAATTTCTGCAATGAGGACTTTGACCTGATAGCCTTCTCTCCTCAGGCTGTTTGCCAGACCAGCATACTTTTCAGTCTTGTAGATTTGAGTTGCCTCCATTCTGTTCTCATATGGCACAGTGAGCTCGATCATGATCAACTGCTTGGTTGACTGAGAGTGGTCTACTATGTCTGGTCTCATGCCACTCTTGCTGATGATCTCTGGATGACTCTTCCATTCTGGGAGGTCTGCAGTGCACTCCCAGTCATCTGCCCCATCCAGCATACTCTGCCTGCATGTTCCGAGTGGCACTGTTGTTCTTGGCCATGATTTGCTGCCTCCTGCCATGAAAGAATGTTGCAGGTGCTTTTGGAGTCCTGACTATCCTTTTTGTGGTGTTTGTACTAGCCAGACTGCTTGTACAATCTCTTTGGGCACTTGGTTGTGTCTCCATGTGTACCTTCCTTGAGCCAGGGCTACTTTACATTAGCTTAGGACATGCTCCACTGTTTGTTTTTCATGAGAGAGGGGGCATGCAGGATCGTCTGGTTTCCCCCACTTCACCAGGTTTGCATTTGAGGGCAGAAGGTCATATGCAGATCTGAGAATGAAGCTGATCCTGAGAAGGGCCATGTGCCAAATGCCATTCCAAGTGAGACTTCTTTGGAGTGCATTCTCCCACATTGTCAATTGCCCTTGCTGGCTCTGCTGGACTGCTTTTTGGAGTCTTTTTTTGCTCTTCTTCTCTTCTCATCTCCTGAATCATCATGTGTCTTTTGGCTTTTTCCTTTGGCCTTCGACTACCATTCAGTTTTGGTCACCCCCAGTCCTTGTCCGTTGGTCTGTGTGTGTCCTGTTATTTCTCTGATTTTGAGACTTTCTTTTGCAGAATCCATCGCCTCTTGAACTTTCCATTTTCTGCCTGTCTTCAGCTGGGGCTTGACTGCTTCTACCACCTTGTCTCCTGAGTCCTCCATCATGTTTTGTGGTCTGATCTCTCCTGCTGTGTATTCCTCCAGGATGGATTTCAATGGCAGTTTTAGCTTTGCGCGGCGACTGCACAGCGCTATGTCAGTGAGACAGGGTGGGACACCAAGCCATTTCCTTGTGAACTTGTTGATTTTGGCTTCCATTGTCTCCACTATACTGGTGCAGATGTCATATATCATCAGAGGCCATAGGAGCTTTGGTATCAGCATAAACTGCAGGCACCAGACCTTGTATTTGCCAGGGAGCCCACACTGGTGAATAGTCTCCAAACCTTCTCCGACATCTGTTTGGTTTCTTGTGCTCTTTGTGTGTCTTTCAGGGTATTATCATACCATCTTCCGAGGGTCTTGACTGGCTGTTCTGTGACTGTTGGAATGGCCTGGTTGTCAACACTGAAGACCACATATTTGGCCATTTTTCCTTTCCTCAGTGAGAGACTCCGTGATTTCTTTCGCTTGAACTTCATTCTGAATGAGGCAAGTATGTCGTCCAGCCTCTCCAGCACATGACGTATCTCGTCTTCTCTGGATGAAATCACTGTAGTGTCGTCCATAAAGGCCTTGACAGGGGGCATGTTGTATCCATAGCCAAGGTCTGTTTGTCTTGCGTTGCTTGTTGCTGCTTTCAAGATGACTTCCATTGCCAACACGAACAGTATTGGTGAAATTGCACAGTCCATTGCAATGCTCACTTCCAAGTTGATCCAATCTGTTGTGTACTCATTGAGAAGCCATTGAAGTACTTACTGAGCATGTCGCGGATGATGTTCGTTGGCACATGGTACATCTCAAGAGCCAACTGTATCTTCTCATGCGTTTGCCAGACCAAGCCACACTACGTCCAGGTCTCTCTTTTCTGTTTTTGCTCTTTGGATTGCGTCCCAGATCATTGTGGCGTGTTCTACACAGTCAGCCACGCCTGGGATGCCACATTTCTGGACTGACACATCCAAGTACTTGTTTTCCATGAGGTACTTGGTCAGCCTTGCTGCCATGACAGAGAAGAAGAATTTCCCTTCGACGTTCAGTAGTGATATTGGCCTGAACTGGCTGATGTCACTTGAGTTTTGCTCTTTGGGGATGTTCACACCATCTGCCGTCATCCACTGGCCCCTGATCTTCTGCTTTCTCCAAGCTGATCGCAGCAGCCTGTGGAGCCACTCCAGCACCTCGGGACATATCTTGTCCGTTTGGCCCTGGTGATGATTTGGCTCTGGCTTTGTCGACCACCTTCTTGATTTCCCGCCAACATTGGTGGCTTGTCATTGAACTGTTCCTCAGGGTTGGTTGGCCACACCCGACCTTGAATGTCGAGTAGTGCTTTGCTCTGTGAGTCAGAGTATGTTTTTCCTGAGATGCTGCTTAAGAACTCCTTTGTCCACACTTAGGGTTCCAGATTTGGCAGTTCTGGCAAACTGGACGGGGTCTCTGAAGAAGCGCTCTTGGTCTTCTTCTTTTTGCTCTTCCTCTTT
>JADBJO010003075.1:232510-239790 GCA_016801955.1 Conus betulinus
GAGAGAGAGAGAGAGAGAGAGAGAGAGAGAGAGAGAGAGAGAGAGAGAGAGAGAGAGAGAGAGAGAGTTGTGTACGCACTGTTGTGTCTTCCTGGATCATTTTTTGCCAACTCAACGAACCGTTGTGACTGATCGTTCAATGCATAATATTATGACAATATCGTCGGATTTGTTTTCGAGTTTTCATCCATATGGTTCTGCATTTCTGCGCTTGATTAGCTCTTTGGCCATCGTTGTCAGAGCGTTTCAATCTCTTGTCCCACGACAGCTTGGTATAGGTATTTGAAGCGGCCGGGATACTTTCCCATTTGCAGGTTTCTTCACGGTTTGATAACTGGCAGCAATTCCTTGGTCTATGAACCAGCAATGGCGAGCCACCCACCCCAGGGCGTACTGCCATGTCGAAGAACAGACACACTGGCTGGCAAGGCAGCGATAAGAACTGGATTACAGCTTGGCCGATCTGATGTGACAAGAAATCTGACGAATCACTTAAGCAAACTAGAGCTACGCCACTAAAATAGACCAGCTTTCAGATCTGAAAATCAAGAGAGGAAGCTGCCGCCCATCCAGAATTAAAGAAAGAGCAACAAACATTACAAATCAAACAAACATTGGAATAATCTCAAAGGCAACACTGCAAAAAGACTCCTAGAGACTGGAGCAAACTCATACTGGGCCTTTCCAATAAAAAACGCAAATGATCAAACACATGTCAACTTAGATCAGACTTTTGATATCTCAGGGACGCCACCGTATACGGTAGACGTGTATGCGCTGGTGCGTGTGTTCATCAGATGGGTGATGGGCGCGTGTTATTTAGAGAGTTCACGGACGTGAGTGTGCAACCCTTTGTGTATGATTGTGCAAACGAGCAAATGAGTTTAGTGAGCCAGTGTGTGTGTGTGTGTGTGTGTGTGTGTGTGTGTGTGTGTGTGTACGTGTGTGTGTGTGTGTGTGTGTGTGTGTATAAAACAAGCCCTTATTTTATTTTCTACCTTTCGCTGGCTGCTTTGGGTGTGCTGTTGGATTCTTTTTTCGAATCCTTGGTGGCGAGAACACCCACAGAATTACGGACTGTGGTGTGTCTCTATTTGATGCCATGAGCACAGACACAATCAGCTGTTTCTCCCTGATGAGTCTGGGAAGCATGCCAGTTTGTCACAGGCCCAGTTTGTCACAGGCCACAGGCCCAGTTTGTCAAAACAGCACTTTCAAGCATCATGGCGCGGCCAAACCTGTTAGAAACGTTTCTAGAAGAAGTTGGAGAAGAGGAGGATATTTCTGCTACCAAAATACGTAAGAAAAGAGAAAGAAAGAAAAAAAAAAAGAAAAGAACGAGAGAGAGAGAGGGAGAGGCCGAAGATAGGGTAGCATGGAGGTAGCAAGTAGTGTACCCACTGTGACAAAATGGGCCTGTGACAAACGGGGCCTGTGACAAACTGGGCAGCCCCCATGAGGTCTGATCCAGTGGATGAAAGGCCTAGGAGCAGGCATTGCATATGAATCTGCCTTCAAGTGAGATTGTGATGGATCCCTTATGCAGCTAGTTAAGGGTTTTCTATATTTATATCATATGTTTTTCCCATTTTCTTCATCTTCAACAATTTTTTGTAATTCTAAATCTTTGCCAAGTCATCATTATAGTGATGGAAGAATTGTTAACCTGCACTTGCCCCCCCCCCCCCCCCCCCCCCCCCCCCCCCCCCCACTGCTTAATTGTTCAGCATTATATTGTTTGGTTAATCAACGGGCGATTGCATCTCTTGGGAGATCCAAGTAAGTTTGTTCTGGACAATTCTTAGCCGCTGACAATGCGTGGGTTATTGAACAACAGAGCTGACCACTGAGACTGTTCCATATCTTTTTATCTCCCTTGCATCCTTATATGAATTCTCAAGCATAGGCTCAAAGATTGTTCCCTACATTTTATACTCTTTACATTATGTTTTTAGTTTTTCTGCAACTTGTTTTCTGCTCCACAATTTTTCGTTTTATTTTATTTTCTACCTTTCGCTGGCTGCTCTGGGGGTGCTGTTGGATACTTTTTCGAATCCTTGGTGGTGACAACACCACAGAATTAAGGACTTTGGTGTGCCTCTATTTGACGCCAAGAGCACAGACAAAATCAGTCTTTTTGATGAGACCGATCCAGTGGACGAAAGGCGTAGGAGCAGGCGATATTTGCCTTCAAGTGAGATTGTGATGGTTCTCTCGTGCAGCTAGTGAAACATTTTCATATTTATAGCATACGTTTTTCTCATTTTTTTCGTATTCGGGACTTTTAAAAAAAAAATTGCCGAGTCATCCTTATAATGATGGAAGATTTGTTAACCTGCACATGTTTTCACCCACAACTTATTTTTTTTCCATATACGTATATGTCACGGACGTAAGTGTGCTAGTGAGTTAGTGTGTGTGTAGGCGTATTCGGTAGGTATGTGGGGATATATATATATATATCTACTTATTTTATATATATATGTCACGGACGTGAGTGTGCAAGTGAGTTAGTGTGTGTGTAGGCGTATTCAGTAGGTTTGTGGGGATATATATATATATACAAATAAATGCAAAGGGTAAGTAGTTCAGTACCATTTCAGAGCAGCGTAGTGTTACAATGACTGCAAGAACCATTGAATTTTAAACAAAGCTTGTTCTTATGTCACAGAGTTAAAAAAAAAATGGAGGGGGGGGGGAGGTAGATTTCAAGGGTAAAGTAACTGAGCACCATTCCAGCAATGTTCAGAGCAACTTGGTGCTGTAATGACTGCCAGAACCATTGAATTAAACAAAGCTTTCTTTTCTGTCTTAGATTAAAAAAGCAGGGGGATAAAAGCTTTCTGTCCACAATTGTAGATAATTTCCGCCTACTGTTAACAGTATGTGGGTGAATGGCAAATAATAAATTCTTTCAAATTGAGTTGAGTCTTCAGCAAGTTTACAGTCTCCAATGTGGTGACAATATCCAAAGGGGGAGAAAACTCACTAACATATCACAAGTCCTGGTTAAACGCTGGTATTTGGAGACTTGATTTCTTCTTGCTCTTCAGTTACCTCAAAAAGTCCTAACTACACTTCTCTGCCTTTTAGGTTTTCAACAAAATGCTATCCCAGAAAAAGGCTGGTGAGGAATACCAGACCATGTTTGTTGAATTTTCAGAAAAACCCACTAAAGGTCCCACCTAAGAAGCAAAAGAAAATTACGCAACAACAAACCAGCTACATTTTATTATGCAAAAGTAGAAAATATAAAAGAAAAAGATAGCATCTTAAGACACAAATCCTGAGGGCTAATTCTTGGAATGAATATGCAAGGGACTGAACTATGATAAACTAATAAATTTCCAAGGGTAAGTAACTGAGCACTATTCCAGCAATTTTCAGAGCAGTTCGGTGTTGCAATGACTGCAAGAAACATTGAAATATAAACAACACACACACACACACACACACACACACACACACACACACACACACACACGCACGCATACATGCACATGCACGCTCGCTCTTACGCGCACACATATCGAGGGTTAACTGCCAGAACCCAGTATCTCGCATTTTTTTTAACACTACACTATCCTTTCCAGCGTGATCTTTCACCTAGTAAACTTTTTTTGGTCATGGCATTGATTTTTGATCAGTTATTGATAAAACCAAAACCAGTATCTCAAAATGTAGAAGTAGCTTTTCCCCCCTAAAACCCATTAACTTGACATGCTATGTTCTCTGCCAAGTTTGTATGAGCAGCACTTTTCATACACAGTGACTGCCAGGACCCTGTATCTTGAATGAAGGGATTCTGGCTGTCAGAAAACACCAGTGATTCGGAAGATTAAGCTACCACTTATCTGGAGATACGTGTATTTTGGTGAGATTCCACCAAGAAAAGGAAAATAACTGAGCCAAGGAAAACACAGTGTATCCAGCTACTGGGCTGTCGCTATGTAACGAAACACTTGACAAACCCATCCCGATCGGTCCCACTCAAACCCCAAACCAAAGAATAGATTTCAAATCTATGCCTGCTCCCCCCTCTCAATCCCCCCTTCCCCCCCCCCACTCCCCCACTCTCCCCCTCCCCTTTTTCTTTATCAAAACGGCGCCAGCCGCTTGACTTACATGATCTCTTACAAAGGAAAAAGTTACGTCATACCACGTGACGCGTTTCAGGCTTCTCAGTCCCCCTCCCGTTCCCTTTCAACACTCCCGCACCCCCGAACTGGGCAAACTGCGCAGCAGGGAAATTTACATTGCATTGTAATAATGGCCCCTCTCAACCCCCCCCCCCCCCTTCCCAGCGCTATCTTCACCCTCCCCCCCCCCTTCCTATCCCGTGACACGAAGGCATGTTGCCGCTCTCTCCACCGCCACCTCCCCCCCCCCCCCCACTCCACCTGAGCCACGTGCGGCCATAGTTGACACAAACAGTTAACCGACAAACCTCCCTCCTTCTCCAACCCCCCCCCCCCCCCCCCCCACTCTCTTTCATACCCACCTACCACTCATCCACCTCTCGTCACATCGAAGTAGGGGCTTGTGCGGGAATGTAAAATACAATTTGGATTGTAAAATACAATTCAATCAAAATCTTATTTCTTTTGGCTAGTCAAAAAAAAAAAATGACAATGTGTGAGAAACAAACTGGAAAATCACCTAGTGGTAGGTAACTCAGTCCCCATGAGTCAAAACAGTGCACAGAAGCGTTTCTGCGCACACTGTAAAATGACTTCTCACAATACTGCAGACTGCAGAACATTCTTTGGACCAAGACTCCAAACAATTGCTGCGTACCAGGCTGTGTCTTCACCCAAAAGAGGTGACACACCATCTATGGTATCCATATCACTGCACCACCCATCAGTGAGCAGGTGTTTGTCAATGACAAACCTGCCACATGTTTATATGACACAGGATTGTCATACGATGCCATCGTAAGAGCTTCACTTGTGGAGCCAGCTGCTATCACTGAGGAGGCAGTGCCTTTACAAGGGGCTGACCTGACTCTGCCACCTGTTACCTTACCTGTTTGCCACAATTATGGTTGACAGTAGGTGCGTCAAAGGACAGATAAGGCAGCCATCATGGACAATCTGATCCATGATATCCTACTTGGAGGCCATTATGTCATGCTCAGGAACCAGTCTGAACCTGTCATTGTATCAACACTGCAGGTGAAGACCCCAAAGCAATTCAAATCTCCTAAAAAGATGAAAGCAGCTCAGAGAGCTGACCCAATATTAGCTGCTTGCTTTGAGAAGCAGCGCCACACCTGTCACCCCCACTCGCAAGGGTGAATTCTTTAGGCAGAATGGTCTTTTGTATCGCAGGCTAAAGAAAGATCATTCACAACTTGTGGCCCTGGCACCACACCAGACACGAGTGATGGAAGTGGGACATACACTCCATTCATCAGGGCATATTAATGTAGGGCAGACATTGCACTGGCTGATGAACCAGTACTCTTGGCCAGGGATGGCAGAGGACATAAAGAAATATGTCACTTCCTGCCCCCTGTGCCAACACTGGTCATCCAGCAAAGGGGGTGATTCGTCCCCAGGCCAGCCTGACAATCTAGACACAGGCCAACAGGAGCTCAGTAATGTATTCCGAGGCTCCATCTGTGTCTTGGTGACCCAGAGCTAGTGCCAAAAGCTTAATGGACCAGGATCGGGATGGATTGTCAAGTAGGAGCTTCTCTCAAGAGAGAATCCTTTTTATTCGGGGGAGGGGGGGGGGGGGTGGGGAGCTATGTAACGAAACGCTTGACAAACCCATCCAATCGGTCCCACTCAAACCCCAAACCAAAGCATAGATTTCAAATTTATGCCCCCTCTCTCCCCTCTAACCCCCCCCCCCCCCCCCTTCCCCTTCATCTGTGAGAATGGCGCAAGCTGCTCGACTTACACGATCTCTTAAAAAGGAAAAAAAGAAAAAAAAAAAAAAGTCATCTGGGCAAATGCGCAGCAGGGAAATTTACATTGCATTGTAACAATGGCCAGTCTCACCCCCCCCCCCCCCCCCCCCCTTCCCGGCGCTACCTTCCCCCCCCCCCCCCCCCCCCCCCTCCTATCCCGTGACACGAAGGTATGTTGCCGCCGCTCTCTCCACCACCACCACCGCCACCACCCCAAACTCCACCTGAGCCACGTGCGGCCGTAGTTGTCACAAAGAGTAACCCACAAACCTCCCTCCTTCTGCAAACCCCACCTCCTTCCCTCTCTTTCATACCGCCCCTACCACTCATCCACCTCTCGTCACACGCTGTCAGGATTAATAGTTAGGCAGAAAGTGGGCTACTCCCTCCTTCTGCAACCTCACCCCCTCTCCTCTCTTTCATACCCCCCTACCACTCATCCACCTTTCGTCACACGCTATCATGATTGTTACTAGTTTGACAGAAAGTGGGCTTGTAGCTGAGTTCAAAGACTCAGGTTTTATGACACCTTTGAAGATACGAACTGGTTTATAACCCCCAAAAGTTTGTAACACACAAAAAAATGTTTCATGACGACTACATATATAAATTTTTGTGTGTGAATGAGTTCGTAACTTTAGTATTAAGTAGTGCCCCCCCCCCCCCCCCCCCCCCCCCCCCCCCCCACACACACACACACTCACACACACACACACACACACACACCATTTTTACCCATGTTCGTAGCTACGCTAACAGCACACCTGCTCAGCTTTATCAGCACCCAGATTGTTTTTTTGTTTGGTTTGTTCTCCCCCCCCCCCCCCCCCCCCCCCTCCAATCAGTCCCTTACACACCATGCATAATCTGTATGTTTCTCCCACAATGGACACAGTCTTGCTGATTTTTGTGTTTTGGTATTTGATACAAAATGTCTGGGTTTGCTAATGTTCTAATGTGTGGTGTACTGGCACTCACACACTGATAATGTGCTGCTTATACAAAGAGAACAACATAAATGAAACAAAAGACTTAATACGTAATTAACTTTCTTTTCTTTCAGGTTTTCCCAGAGAGAGAGAGAGAGAGAGAGAGAGAGAGAGAGAGAGAGAGAGAGAGAGAGAGAGAGAATGAGAGAGAGAGAGGGGGGGGGGGACAGACAGACAGACAGAGGCGGCATCATAGAGTTGTATGTAGAATTTGGTACAAATCGTCCCCACCAGTTGGCTAGGTCCCCGGTAAGGCCAGGCTAATAGCGAAAAGAAAGAGTCTACGAGGAAGGCATGAGGAAAACCAAGAAGCGTGACAATAGGCGTGAGAGGTTAGTTTGTTAGGTGTTTTTTTTTTTTCCCACCACTTC
>JADBJO010003075.1:246472-267823 GCA_016801955.1 Conus betulinus
GACCGTATGGCGAAAGCTTGGCTGTGTCTGGAGTGGCACTGTCTTCATCTGTCCGTGGGCAGGGGTGGTTGGGTCTGTGGGGTGTGCTCGACAGCTGGAGGGTGGTGTTTTTCGCCGGTGGGCTCTGCAGTCATGAAATACGGGCTGGTACACCCATGGGGACGCTACTTTAAGGCTGTTATGAGTTGCATCCTGTAGTCTGATTTACCTCTGTTCTGGAGCAGTTATGTCCCTTGATATCTTAATGGAGCGTCCTGCGCGTGCCTGTACCCATCGTCAACACAGCGCAGGCCTCCAAGGGTGGTGGTACAGGACTGCTCTAAAGGCAGGTGAAGACAGTGCTTCTCTGGGGTCCTCCCCAGCACCTCGGGTGTTTCTTTTTCTTCTTTGCCTTAACTAGGCTGACCCTGGAGAAAGGTCCAGTGACGGTGAGGAAAGACCCACTGACCATAGGGAAAGTCCTGTTGACAGTGGGAAAGACTACAACTTTGGATTCTCTCTTGAGGGCACATAAGACCGTATGGCGAAAGCTTGGCTGTGTCTGGAGTGGCACTGTCTTCATCTGTCCGTGGGCAGGGGTGGTTGGGTCTGTGGGGTGTGCTCGGCAGCTGGAGGGTGGTGTTTTTTCGCCGGTGGGCTCTGCAGTCATGAAATACGGGCTGGTACACCCATGGGGACGCTACTTTAAGGCTGTTATGAGTTGCATCCTGTAGTCTGATTTACCTCTGTTCTGGAGCAGTTATGTCCCTTGATATCTTAATGGAGCGTCCTGTGCGTGCCTGTACCCATCGTCAACACAGCGCAGGCCTCCAAGGGTGGTACAGGACTGCTCTAAAGGCAGGTGAAGACAGTGCTTCTCTGGGTCCTCCCCAGCACCCTCGGGTGTTTCTTTTTCTTCTTTGCCTTAACTAGGCTGACCCTGGAGAAAGGTCCAGTGACGGTGAGGAAAGACCCACTGACCATAGGGAAAGTCCTGTTGACAGTGGGAAAGACTACAACTTTTGGATTCTCTCTTGAGGGCACATAAGACCGTATGGCGAAAGCTTGGCTGTGTCTGGAGTGGCACTGTCTTCATCTGTCCGTGGGCAGGGGTGGTTGGGTCTGTGTGGGTGTGTGCTCGGCAGCTGGAGGGTGGTGTTTTTCGCCGGTGGGCTCTGCAGTCATGAAATACGGGCTGGTACACCCATGGGGACGCTACTTTAGGCTGTTATGAGTTGCATCCTGTAGTCTGATTTACCTCTGTTCTGGAGCAGTTATGTCCCTTGATATCTTAATGGAGCGTCCTGTGCGTGCCTGTACCCATCGTCAACACACAGCGCAGGCCTCCAAGGGTGGTACAGGACTGCTCTAAAGGCAGGTGAAGACAGTGCTTCTCTCTGGGTCCTCCCCAGCACCCTCGGGTGTTTCTTTTTCCTCTCAAAAACTCATGTTGACAGCCAGGCGAGAGGATAGCCATTTGTGTTTTGTTCTAATTTTCAAAGACAAAGTTCTCAGCTCGGACACAGTCTTGGAGAATCAAATTCATGTGAAAGGCATGAAATGCCTGCTATTCATTCATTATAGAATTATATCATGCTGTTATGTAATTATTATCATAATAGAGAAAAAAAAACATAACACAATCTTGTTAAAAGTGGGTTCATCCTCCCAATTGATCTTAATACAGCAACAAAATTATCAAATGTGATATGCTTCATTATTGCTTGGGTTCCAAGATTTTCATCAGTAGTAAACATGTTTCAATATTTGAATACTTTGAATGGACAGGGAGCCAAAACACAGAAGCTGCTGCGACAGCACAACTTTCTGTCAGTTCTGCCTCACGAAGCCAATTTTGTCGGCGGCACCGTGTTGCTGGCTCTGCGGTCCGCTTCTCTGCTATATATTTGAGGTGCTGTGAGTGAGTGGGTGTGTCCTTGGCTTTGGAAGCAAAATAAAAGGGAACAAACTCCATGTCATTTCCTCTGCGTTTTCTTAGGCTGGCTGTGGTCCCTTGGTTCCTGAACCTGAACCTACCATCATCTGTCTGTCTTCGTGTGCACTCCCTACCACTCCACACCACCACAGAAATTTCTTGAACAAAGTCAGTTGAATAGTCTACAAAGGCAGAAAACAGGCATTTACTCCAAGTCTGTAATGCACAATCTACACAGAAAACTGCAAGTGTGCACCACCACTTGAGCTATATTGAGCATTACATAGACACACAGAGTAAATGCCTGTATACGTGTGTAATGCTTTGTGTATATGCATATCTAGTGCTCAATGTACGTGTGTGTAGGCAATCTTCTGTACAACAGAGTGTTGCATACACACATACATGCCAAGTATCACCTCAGTTCAGGTCAGTGGTTTATCTACTGTCTTTTCATTGTCAAATGATATTAGACACTTGTTTCAAAAAAGGAAAAAAAAAAAAACTGCAAACAAACACCTCCACACTCAACTTATCTATGTAAGTACTTCAAACCCATACCTGTTTAATGCATATTTACAAAAGTAAAATACCCTAGTGGTGCACACAACTGTTGATCTTTTATAAAATTTTGCAACCTGTGATTGTGAAGTAACTATGGCAATTTCAGCACTATATGGACCATACAAGACAGTATTGACATCAAAGTTTTTCATCTCAGTACCTTTCTCCCAATAGAGGTCGACACTGAGCATTCAAAACAAAAGATGATGCACAAAATGTTTTCTCTGCAGACACAAGTAATGCCATGAGTATATGTAGTGTTTCCTTATATTCAGCCTTAATTTACGAACTAATCTAACAATTTGCTTTGGGCACGATGAAAAAGTAGCCATTTTTTTTTTTAACTAAAGTTCTGCTTATATAATACTTGTCCATAGTTTGGATTAATTCAAGAGGAGGACAAATCTACAGGAATGATTAGTAAATTTTGAACATTTCTATTTGCTCCTTTTGCAAGACTGCTATTTCATTCAACGTTATACCACAGTGAGATGGGACCCAACAAAAATCAATTTTCATGCCTGGAGTTACAAAACAATACAGTAAATGTCTTATTTCAAAAAGCAAATCTGCAAGTGTGCACCCATATATTGAGCATTACATAGACACAGAGTAAATGCCTGTATATATGTGTGTAATGCTTTGTGTATAGGCACATCTAGTGCTCAGTGTATGTATGTAGGCAATCTTCTGTACGACTTCTGTAAGCATTACCTAGAATCTAAATGTATACAGAGCATTACACACATGGACACTGTTATTTTACACATGAGCAAATATGCTGGCTGAATAAACCTTCGGTAAAGGGCTTTTTCCATGGAAAAAACATACCCAGAAAAGCAATGAAAAACAAAATGCAGTTACAGCATGGTAGCTCAATGGCTTCTGATGCCTATAAATGAGGCTGTGCCCAAAGCATCAGAGTAAATAAACAGAAATATTTCAGTGCCACAAAGAATTTCTGCACGGTTAGTGTCCACTAAACATTTCATTCCTTGATAGCCTGGTAACTAAAAAGATGGCATGTCAAACTGCTATAAGAAAAAAAAATACACAAGTTTCTACAACAAAGACAAGAGAAAGGTCTATAAAGGCAGAAAATAACATCAAGTCTGTGTCTATGTAATGCTTCATATGTGTGTGTGTGTGTGTGTGTGTGCATGCGTGCGTGCGTGTGTGTGTGTGTGTGTGTGTGTGTGTGTGTGCACGTGTGCAATGTGTACAGAGCATTTTGCCCATGCACACACATATATGGAGCAGTACATGGACACAGGGGTAAATGCATGCAAGTAATGCTCAACGGATATGTGTATCTAGTGCCCAATGTACAATTGTGTGTATGCAATTTTCTATGTACCATGCAGACAAGAGTATTATATACACCAAGCATTGGATACCCACATGCACACGGAATATTACATACACATGTTATAGGGTGCGTACAAGTGTAAATTTACACCGGCGTGCGTATAGCCACAAAACCGGAAGTCGTGGTCCGTGCCGGAACAAAAAAAGCTTTGTCGAACGGAAACCGGGCATTTTTTGAAGCCTGGCGTAGACACGACGACATCAGAGAGGCCACACACAGTGCCGTAAATGGCTTGCTCCCCTGCTGTGTGTATTGTAGTGAATAAACACCGATCAGACTCTAGTCCCTAATTGTTCCCTTGAGTGAATGAGCCACAACCACCACCACTCAACCATCGACTACACGTGGCTTTCGCTGACAGGATCAGACCAAGAGTGACTCTACAACTACACACAGCAGGATGGACGAACAACAGCTTAACCCCAGATGGTGGGCACCCCCAAAGCTGCCTCGCTACTCTGGAGACCCTGCCGACGGACCAGCAGAGGAGTTCATTGAGGAAGCACAACGCGTTCTCAAGGCCTACGCCATGCCAGACAATATGGCGGTGGAATTCATCATCCGCCACCTCCATGGGAAAGCACGCTGCGAAATCCTGAGCGTGCCAGACACAGAAAAAAGACAAATCTGACAAGGTGCTGAACATCATCAAGAAGGTGTTTGGGGACAGTAGGCCACTGACAAACCTGATGTCTATATTCCATGGGAAGCAACAACACCCTGGACAAACCGTTCTTGAATTTTCCCAAGGACTGCAAACGCTAGCGGCACAAATAAATTCTAAAAGAGCAGACAGTGTGCCAGACGAGATGTTGAGGGACAGATTTATCGAGGGGCTGACATCAACACACCTCTGAAACGGGAGCTGAGGCGACGACAAGTGAGAGGGGATGCTACCACCACCTTTTCGACCACCAGAGAAGAGGCGCTGAGGTGGAGCAGAGAAGAAGATGACCCTTCAGAAAATCCCATCCAGTACCAGCACTTCATCCCTCCTAAACCCCAATCAGAACTGGAAGAGCTGAAGAAAGAAATAGCTGCCCTGAAAGACACAGTAAAGACAATGCAGGTGACCATCACAGGGATGACGACGACGCCGAGACCCGGAGACCGCAGGCGACCCAACCCAACTCCCAAGTTTTTCTACTGCGGCAAGCTGGGCCACATCGCGAGAGCCTGCCGCCAGAAGAAACAAGATGAACAGCCGCAGAATAAAGGGGGGGCGGGAAACTAGCCGCCTCTACTGTGTCCAGCCAAGCAGTGGGGGCAGACAACAAGGCTGCATATCCTGACCTGACTGGCCGATGCCCAAAAGCACAAGTCACCATTCAAGGTAAGACAGTTGAAGCCTTAATAGATACGGGGAGTGAAGTTAGTAGTACCATTACAGAGTCATGGTATCAGGAAAATCTGGGAAAGTTACCACTCCAAAAGACACAAACTGGTTAACTGTAAAAGCAGCAAATGGGCTAGATGTTCCATATGTCGGGTTAGTCAGAGGAAATATGTCAGTTTTGGGGAAAGACTGTTGTGCTACCTTTCTGATTGTGAAGGATCCAACTGACCCATCCACTCAGGTTCGCAAACGGCAAACGCCAGTAGTGATAGGGATGAATGTCCTTGAACAGATCGTTTCACCTCTTCCTGGTGACAAGTCTTCGTGCGATAACTTGCCCGCTTTCTTACAACCGGTTGTCCGCGAAATGCGTTTGCAGAACACATCCGCCCGGGGGATTGCGAGAGTTGTCGGAAGAACAAGGGTACCTGCAAATAGTGTCATCGCCGTCAAAATTCATACGATCCAACAATCATGTTCGAGACTGATAGCAGAACCCTGTAGCCAACCTCTTCCCGCCGGACTCTATGTCGTCGTTCCAACACTTGTCAGCGCCGATCACTCCGCAAGATATGTTAGAGTAGTAAACCTTTCCAATGAAGATGTCACGCTTGCACCAAGGACCCCGATAGCAATCCTACATGCTGTCGAGTCCGTAGAGTCTGGAAAAACAGTACAGGTTGAAGTCACTTCAGAGGCCATGTTCATCCAAGAAAAGTCAGCTGCTGAGGTAGTCCAGAAAGAGAGAAAAGATCTTAGCTCTTGCTTAGAGGGGTTCACTGGAAGTGTGGAACAGAAGGAACAGGTTTTAGAACTTCTGACTCGGTACCAACATGTGATCAGCACCGAAGATTCCGACTTAGGATATACAAGTCTGGAAAGGCACAAGATTCGCATGACTGATGATGTTCCAGTCACTCAAGCATACCGTTCAATCCCACCGCGAGATTTCCAAGAAGTTCGAGCCACATCCAGGAACTGATTGGAAAAGGTGTTGTGAAAGAGAGCCACAGTCCGTATGCGGCGCCCATAGTCGTAGTAAGAAAGAAGGATGGCAAGATACGTCTCTGCGTAGACTACCGGAAGCCGACAACAAAACTATTAAGGATGCATATCCACTGCCCAGGATCCAAGAAAGCTTTGACGCTCTTGTCGGAGCCCAGTTCTTTTCGACACTTGACTTGGCTAGTGGCTATCACCAGATTGCCATGGATCCCGAGGATCAAGAGAAGACTGCATTCACAACACCATTTGGACTGTTTGAGTACACCAGGATGCCGTTCGGATTGTCGGGTGCCCCTGCTACTTTCCAGCGTCTGATGAACTCTGTCATGTCTGACTTCCTTTTCAACTTCCTTCTGGTCTACCTGGATGATTTAATGGTTTTCTCAAAGACCTTTGGAGAGCATCTCTCTCACCTAGAAGAGGTTCTGAAGAAAATTGGAGACACTGGTTTAAAGATCAAGCTTGAAAAGTGTCAGTTGTTGCAAGAGAAAGTGAACTATCTGGGACACACCATCTCTGCCCAAGGAGTCGGCTGTCAGGAAGAGAAAACAGAAGCTGTGCAGAAGTGGCTTCCCCCAACCACGGTGAGGAGCTTCGATCATTCTTGGGTTTCACGGCATACTACAGGCGGTATGTCAAGAACTATGCCCGCATCGCAGGACCATTACACACCCTAGTGAATGAGCACTCTGGAGGAAGAAAGGGAAAGAGCTCTTTCATCAAGGAAAAGTGGAACCAGAGCATGAAGATGCATTTGTCCAGCTGAAGCAAGCCCTGATAAGCCCAGAAGTTCTCGCTTTCGCCGACTTCTCCCAGCCCTTTCTCCTTGAAACTGATGCGAGTCATGAGGGTTTGGGAGCTATACTGAGCCAGAAGCAGCCAGACGGGAAGACACGAGTGATAGCCTATGCGAGCCGCCGTCTACGGCCGACAGAGCGAAACGAGGCAAACTACAGTAGCTTTAAACTGGAGATGTTGGCACTGAAATGGGCGGTCACAGAAAAGTTCAGAGGCTATCTCCTCGGCGGTCAGTTCACAGTACTTACCGACAACAACCCACTGGCACACTTCAAGTCTTCTAAGTTGGGAGCACTAGAGCAGAGGTGGGCAGCCCAGCTTGCCATGTTTGACTTCGAAGTGCAGTATCGACCTGGCAGAGAGAATAGGGCAGATGCTTTGTCAAGACTGCCATCGAGCACCATCCTCAGCCAGAGTGGATCCCTTGTACCTCCTGAATTAGCTACATGCCAGGAGGTATGGACAAGGAACATCCAAGTTACAAAAGAAGAGCCAGCAGAGACACCGAAGGGAACACGTTTACTGCCAGCATTAGGGACAGAGAAGATCAAGAGGCTCCAGAGTGAAGACCAGGTACTGGGCCCAGTATGGCACATTGGCCTGACAAACCAAGCGGAAAGATCGATCACCAGATGAATGTGCTGTTAAGGCAACGTCACAGGCTACAGATCGTGGACGGCATCTGTATCGACAAGTAAATGACCCCAACTGGGGGGAACTTCAACAGCTTGTCCTTCCATCATCTCTGCGGCCAGATGTTCTTTTAGAACTTCATGATGAGATGGGTCACCAGGGCGTTGATCGTACCAACAACCTGATCCGACAGCGTGTGTATTGGCCAGGAATGTCGAAAGATATCCAGCAGTATGTGGAGCAGTGTCCTCGTTGTGTGATGGGTAAGAAACCAGCAGTCAGACCACCCATGGGCCACATCCAAGCCAGCCGCCCACTACAAATCCTGGCGATAGATTTCACAAAGTTGGAAATGGCAGCGATGGGAGAGAAAATGTCCTGGTGATGACAGACATCTTCACAAAGTTCACAGTGGCGGTGCCAACACGAACTCAGGAAGCGAAGACGGTGGCTCAGGTCCTGGCCACAGAGTGGTTCATCAGATACGGCATTCCAGAGAGGATACATAGTGATCAGGTAGGGACTTTGAGTCTCTGCTCATCAGGGCTCTCTGCGACATGTATGGGATCAGGAAGACACGCACAACACCCTATCATCCACAGGGAAACGGACAGTGCGAGAGGTTCAACAGGACCCTCCATGATCTTTTACGGACCCTCCCGCCTGAACAGAAGAAAAGATGGCCCATGTATCTGCAAGGGGTTGTACAGGCTTACAACAACACACCCCATTCGACCACAGGGTTTTCACCACATTTTCTTCTGTTTGGCCAAGAACCTTGTCTGCCCATAGACACCTTGCTGGGCCGGCAACAAAGATCGGCCGCAGATGCCCAAGACTGGGTCCGCCAGCATCAAACACGGCTCCTAGAAGCACACAGGCGAGCACAAGACAGACTTGAGAAAGCTGCAGAAAGAGTGGTTGAGCTGAAGAACAAGGATATGTCGCTTACAACTGGGGACCTCGTTTACATCAAGAGCCGAGGGGTTGGGAGGAGAAAGATCCAGGACAGATGGCTCCCTGACCTCTATGTAGTAACCACTCAGCCGTTCAAAGACACTCCAGTCTATGTTGTTCGCCCCTACAAAGGTGGCAAGGAGATAACCCTGAACCGGGCAGACATCCTCCCTGCAAAGACCCCACTCCAGTTTCCTGCAGAGAGACGAGAGGATACACAACCTCTTCAGTACAGGTACCGGTGCCCAGAGAGTGACGAAGACGGCGATGACGAGTGGATCTTGATCCCAGGAAATCGCACAACCCAACCATTCCACAACCTGCTTCCAGTGCTGTGGCGGGTGGATCAGATGTCCCTGGAGAGGCACAGCTACCGATTCGCAGAAGTGGCAGGATTGCAGCCAAAGGACCATCTGCGAATAAGTCCCATCAGTACCCGGCAGCAGAGTGGTTTCTACCATGACAGTTTTGGTGAGGAAGTGTCGGACTATATCAAGGGGCACAAAATTTCGAGAAGGAACCAAGATTTCAGTCAAGGGAAGCAAGTAAAGGTTACTTTAGTTAGATAGGCCCACATGGACTTGTTCAAGGTAGTAGTTCTGCTATCATCTCATACAAAGAGATATCAATTATCTGTTCACCCATAACAAATCCCGTCAATGCTCTCCATACTATACTGACTGTACTTTGGGAGAGGAGGCTAACTGTTAGTCTACTCCCAGTGTAAATTCTCTATCATTCATTGTTAATGTTAACCCGTTCGGGTCGGA
The DNA here is from genome assembly GCA_016801955.1 of Conus betulinus. NCBI lineage: Eukaryota > Metazoa > Mollusca > Gastropoda > Neogastropoda > Conidae > Conus > Conus betulinus. The sequence continues at coordinate 255,820 of JADBJO010003075.1, forward strand.
AACAAATTTCAACATTAGCAAAAGAATATATTTGGAAGCAATGGGGACATTGCGTTCAAAAGCAAGGGGTGTGTGTTATAGGGTGCGTACAAGTGTAAATTTACACCGGCGTGCGTATAGCCACAAAACCGGAAGTCGTGGTCCGTGCCGGAACAAAAAAAAGCTTTGTTGAACGGAAACCGGGCATTTTTTGAAGCCTGGCGTAGACACGACGACATCAGAGAGGCACACACAGTGCCGTAAATGGCTTGCTCCCCTGCTGTGTGTATTGTAGTGAATAAACACCGATCAGACTCTAGTCCCTGATTGTTCCCTTGAGTGAATGAGCCACAACCACCACCACTCGACCACCGACTACACACATATGCGCACAGGTGTTCTATGCACAAACACTACCATGCCAACTTTCAACAAAAACCATTGCTTTCCCCATGGAAACTACATTCATGGAATATTAGCAGCAGCCTTAATTTAAAAAAAAAAAAAAAAAAAAAAAAAAAATCTGCCACAACTACTTGATACTCACTCTGAAAATATTTATTCTACAGAGTAACAAGCAAGATGCTTTCTTTTCTCATCTGGCCCTTGCCCCTTTAGGGACTAAGAATACTAAAACGGGACACAGAACACTATTATACAATGTAGAACCAGCGCGTAATAAGAATGATTCATATTAGTATTAACATATACATACACAATAAAAGCAGCTGTTACACACAGCTTTGTCGATAATTCCAATGCAGAAAGAAGATACAGGAGGCATCACCAACATGGTATCAACACAGCCTTGAGAGGAATGAACAGCAATTCAGGAGGCAATCAACTTGTGCACCATTCATATTCATTATTGCCCATGATGCAAGATTGGTTTTGAAGGCAGTGGTGAATGGAAGATACTGTTTTTTTGTTTGTTTGTTTGTTTGTTTATTTTAGGATGGAGAGAGAGAGAGAGAGAGAGAGAGAGAGAGAGAGAGAGAGAGAGGAGAGAGATTCAAATATGCTTTAGTATTACAAAAAAAAAAACAAAGGGAAAGCACAAAGCAAATAAAAATCAAACAAACAATATCATAAGCACATTTTAAAAAATCAAAATCAAAATGAGAAGGAAAAAAAAAAAAAAAAAATGCAAAAATGCTATCCATCTTTCCACCTCTAAGGACCCCCCCCCCCCCCCCCCCCCCTATCAAGAACAAATGATTTTATGCAGCAGTAAGCTGGCTCACACTCAAACACTAGGTGAGCACATCACACATCTTTCACATACTGATATTTGCATTCACTGATCACACATCTTTCACATACTGATATTTGCATTCACTGATCACACATCTTTCACATACTGATATTTGCATTCACTGATACTGCGTGCCCAATCGTTCACGGTATTGTAGTAAAGCATTTCGAGACAAGAATTGAAAACAACCATCACTTTGGGGGAAAGTATAGATAATTATTATGTGAATGTGCATTGATAATTATTTTGCACAGCTGTTTAGTGAGTGAAAGTGTGTGCAAAATATTGAAACAATTTTTGTTCTGTGAGATCTGAGCTTCAACGGTACTTATACTCAGGTGGAAGCGAGTTCCAGGGAAGGGGACCAGACTAACAAAGGCTTGTGTGAAATAGGTCAATTCTAGGTAGGGTATAATGAGGTGTTACAGAATTTCTAGAATTCAGGCAAAATTTGGATTGAATAGTTTGCAGGACTAATCGAGATACAACTTTTTGCATGCACTTTTCTTTTATTGATAGCAAAAATATCCTTCAATCAACTTAAAGCTGCTTGTATGAATTGTAATATCACCACAGAAAAGGTCACAGGATCCTTCAATATGAAGAGGGAGATTATTTGCATAGAAAATAGGAAAGGACTTAAAAAAAACTGAGCTCAGGGATACTCCACATTTGACAGGTAATATATAAGATGTGAAGGAATTAAGACTGATAAATTGAAGACTGTCTAGAAATGAACTTGAGAATTTTTCCTGCAGGCTAACAATTCCTCCATCATTAGGTTAATGAACTGATGGAGAAAAAAGGTAGAGAGCGGGGAGTGTGTAGGGGGTGGTGGTGTGAAAGGGAATAAAGAGATTGGGAATGGAAAGTCAGGGAACTATATTGTAAATATAAAATCCTTCATTAGCAGCCTATGGGGACCATATGTGCACAGGTGGTTTATGCACAAACACTACCATACCAGCTTTCAACAAACCATTGGGGAAAATTGCTTTCCCCATGGAAACTACATTCAGGAGTATTAGCAGCAGCCCTTAACTTACCAAAGAGAAAAATCATGTCACTACTTCTTGATACTCACTTTGATAATATCTACTCCAAAGAGTAACAAGCAAGATGCTTTTTGTGTCCCTTTAGGGACAAATCTTTCACATACTGTAACAGGACACAGACCACTATCACACAATGTAGAACCAACGTGTGATGAGAACAAGAAGGATTCATATTAGTATTAAAATATACATACACAATAAAAGCAGCTGTTACACACAGCTTTGTCGATAAATTCCTGTGCGGAAAGAAGATACCGGAGGTATCACCAACATGGTATCAACACAGCCTTGGGAGGAATGAACAGCAATTGATAAGGCACTCAAGAGGCATCACCAACATGGTATCAACACAGCCTTAGGAGGAATGAACAGCGATTGATGAGGTAATCAACAGGCATCACCAACATGGTATCAACTCAGCCTTAGGAGGAATGAGCAGCGATTCAGGAGGCAATCATGTTCAAGTGCACCAATGTATATTCATACTCAGTGTTGCTCATGATGCAAGGTTGGTTTTGAAGGCAGTGGTGAATAGAGATTCTGTTTTATTTTTTTTTTATTTTTTATTATTATTTTTTTTTTTTAGGATGGAGAGAGAGAGAGAGAGAGAGAGAGAGAGAGAGAGAGAGAGAGAGAGAGAGAGATCAAGCTATGCTTTAGTATTACAAAAAAAAGACTAAGGGAAAGCACAAAGCAAAAAAAATCAAATGCGATAACATAAGCAAATAAAAAAAAAATCAAAATAAAAATGAGAACGAAAAAAAAAAGTGAAAAAATGTTATCTATCTTTCCACCTCTAACCACATCGTACCAATCGTTCACGGTGTCGTAGTAGTGCATTTTGAGACAGTAATTTTTATATGAATATGTATCGATAATTATTTTGCATAGCTGTTTCGTGAGTGAAAGTGTGCAAAATATTGAAACAATTTTTGTTCTGTAAGATCTGATGGAGAAAAAAGGTAGAGAGGAGGGAGTGTGTGGGGTGGTGGTAAGAAGGGAATAAAGAGATTGAGAATGAAAAAAGTCAGGGAAATATACTGTGAATATAAAATCCTTCATTAGTCACCTTTGGGGATCACTGTAACCACACCCATCCTAACAACGGAACTATTCATATTGTCTGCTCCCAGGCCTTTCGTCTGTGGGATCGGCCTTGTCAGGAAGGCACAGCGTATTGTGTCTGTGCTCCCTTGGCATCAAATAGATATACCACAGTCTACAATTCCGTGGTATGCTCGCCACCAAAGGTTCAAAAAGGGAATTCAACAGCACCTCAAAAGTATTTTCTTTTTAATAATAATCATCGACATGAAAATCCTTCGTACATCAACATACATACAATGCTCCAGAGAATGTATTGTCATTGATTTTTATATGTCAGTAGCCCCACTAAGTTGTTTTTTTTTTTATTTTTTTTTTTTTTTTTAAACACTGTATGACATGAATGATTCTTTCTAAAACCAGATGGACTCCTCCCTCAATAGATTGCATAACTTAAAATGGTCATAATTGCATCTCTCTATGTGTTTCTAATACTTGCAGCATAGGGATTGGTCTGTTATTGGTTGTCGTGAATGGTTATCAGACTTGTACCCGGGAACAACTTTTGCAACTTTGAACTGTGTTGGAGCTGAAAGTTTTGGAATGTTATCAATTCCATCACATCTACAAAAATGTCTCCTTCAAATGATATAAGAAATAGTAAACATCAGTTACAGAAAGAAAGGGTACTGACAGTTGGGAATGGACATTATTAGTAGTATTGCAGGACATGGTTAATTTTCTGGGTATTTTGGTTGAATAATACCATATCCATCCCACACACCCCCCACCTCCACAAAAAGTACATATATGATTATATGAGCAATACACTGGCTCACACACTTACACTGCATGAATGCATTATAAATCTTTCATATGTGGGCATTTCTATGCACTGACATCACCTGTCCCAATCATTAACAGCCGTAAATTATTTTCAAACAGTGGTACCTGTGAAAAGAAATAATCCCTTTGGGAAAGTAAGTAAACACACACACCTGCTCATTTACCATGCCATCATCTTTTTGCAAAAGGCTATTCATTCAATGTCTGCATAATATTGGAGCTCACATGCAGTTTCACCATGCTAAGTTTATGTCAACTTTTTAATGATGCCACTTTTGTGTGGTGGCAGTGGTGATTGCATGTGTCTGTGCACCCCCACACTTGCTCGAAAAAAAGAATAATCTTTGTAAAGTTTGGACGTTTTTTTTTTTTTTCTCAGCATATTGTCTATTGCATGAGTTACTTTTCAAACATCCATGAAAATAACTAGGTTCATTTTGTGACTAACGGAGAACACAATGAAGGTCATGTGGGAGTTAGAACAGAGAGAAAAGGGATGGAAAGTACTAAGAGACAGATGGGGGGGGGGGGGGGGGGGGGGGGGGAAGGGCAGTGTGATCTGAAAGTAATTGTGACAGCAAGGATACAGAAAAATGGAGGTGGATGTGGTCAAAAAGAAAACGGAAACGAGTAATTTGAACTGAGGTGAAGAAGTATGAATGAGTAAAAGGAATGGAATAACCAGCTTGAGAGGATGCCCTGGAAAATGATTGGAGAGCAGGTTAACAAAGACTGAAAGAGGAAATGAAATGTGGATGGTCCTGTATAGCATTGATCATGGGGTGAACAGGTGTGGGAATGAAAGTGGAATCTGAACAGGGTGGATACTGAGAGCTGGAATGCTGGGGAAATGGAGTGGGAAGAGGGGACAGGTAAGGATGACAACAGATTGTCTCTCTGCACAAGATCCCATAGGGGCAGGGCGAAAACGGGACAGACAGAGAAGAACAGCATGGAGAAAACTTAAGAACACAGGATGTCTTGCATGTCTGTAAACAAGTAGTAAAGTGGAAATAAGGAGGATGGAAAAGACCACACATAAACAGTAAATAAAGCACCGTTCAGTTTACATTTACAGTCTGGCTGGTAATGGAAGCAAAATGCAGTGAAAAGCATGTTTGTTTTTCAGGCAGGAACTGATGCAGATGCACAGCTGATATTGCAGTGAGCTGGGAATATGAATGAAGTGATGCACCAATCCTCCTCCTCATTCCTAGCTAAATGTCCATAGGGGATGAATGGTGACAGCTTTCAATTCAAGATTCAACACGATTCCAAAAAAGGACGGTTTACAAATTTAAGCAAAACTTTAATTTTCTATAAGAACAAAATGGAACGGCAGCAGAAAGGTGGGAGGGGAGGTATTGCCATGGAGCTAGCAAATAAGTGGTGCGTCCAGCCACCCTAATTCCCAGCTCCATATGGCATACAAATGGTGTGATGGGTATAAACACCCCCATCCCCCCCCACCACCAAATGAAAGAAGCAGACTGCAATCTGTATAGTTTGAAAATACCGTTTCGTGCATTTTTATGTCATGTTTGTGACTGCTGGAGAAAATAAATTGGTGTTCAAAATCACGTGTCTGTTTTCTCCTGTGTATCAAGAAAAGCATAAAGTTCCGTTCTGTTTCGTGTGTTTAGTGGCATTTTGGCTCCTAACACTGATCACAAAAAGATGTTAATATTTCAAGAAGGTTCACAAATTTAAGCAAAACGTCGAGTTTCCAGAAGAACGAAATGGAACGGCAGCAGAAAGGTGGAGGGGGGAGGTACTGCCATGGAGCTGGCAAATAAGTGGTGCGTCCAGCCACCTGAGTCCCACCTCCATATGGCATACAAAAGGTGTGATAGTGATAAACACACCACCCCCTCCTCCTCCCAAATGAAAGAAACAGACTGCAATCTGTATATAGTATGAAAATACCGTTTTGTGCATTTTTATGTCATGTTTGTGACTTCTGGAGAAGATAAATTGGTGCTGAAAAAATCACAATGTCTGTTTTCTCCTGTTTATCAAAGATGACATTAATTTCCACTCTGTATTGTGTGTTTTAACTGGCATTAATCTCCCCTCTGTATTTCTTTTTTTTTTTGACAAAAAGATGTGATTGTCTCATGAAGCAGGTAGAATGCAAGTGGATAGAAATCAAAGAAACCATCTTGAGCTACAGAAGAAAAAGTAATGCTGCTTCATGTGAGAATACTAAAGTTTGCGATTTGGGGAAAGGGAACAACTAAAAAATACATGAGACATCGGGACAAGATAAGATAAGATAATGTTGCTTATAGCCCAGCCGACCGCAAAGGGCCATATCAGGGCTGTCACCACGTTAAAATCAACTCACAAGTCATTCATCCACACAATTCTTTAAAAGACATCGTCTAAAACTCATCCAAAACTTTGTTAAAAATCTTTCCACTGTAAAATCTCAGATCCGATGAAAAATGTTAACCTCTTTCAAGAACTCAAAGATCGCGTCAGGCGGAACATCTCTGAACAAGGTTTTCATGGACTCTGTTGTAAAATGTTTGTGTCTCACATCGTGCAAATCCCAACACTCTAAAAGAATATGTTTCATTGTGAGTGGCACATGACACGGAATGCACCAAGGAGCTTCTTCACTCTTTAAAAGGTACGAATGGGTAAAATACGAATGGCCGGTGTGCAGCCGGCACAGAAGACATCGGGACAAACAAAAACAGTTTTGTCAAAGGAGAAGTAGCAAACAAAATGGAAGTAAAAAGAAAATTGGAAAGAATGATTTTGTATACTGAACCTTTGTAGGGAAGTGCCCAATTTGGGGAGAAGATTAACTTCAAGACATAAAAGGGATAGCTGGAAGGTTGATTGGAACGCTGAAAAAAAAACACACACACAGCGAAAAATTACTGAAAGAGGTGAAGCAGCAAAGGTTGTAAAGCAGGAAAATAGCATACCATGATTACAATAGGAACTGACCTAGAATGTAAATGGTTTTGAGCAGAATGTGTTGGAACAGCTGAGGAAATGGTTGGTAAAATTGGGAGAGAGCTAGAAGAGTGTATATGACTCGTTTAGCTCAACGCATCAATGGATAGAAAAGCAGCAATACATTGCAAATAAGCAGTGACTGAAAGCTCAAAGGGACGTAACAATGAAGACTGCATAGCAGCAGAAGGGATGGTGACAATGGTAAAACTGACTGTTGAAGTCAGAAGGAAATGCCAACGATGAACTCTGGAGGACACAGAACAGGAAAAGAGTGAACCCTTGCCAAAGAGATAAACAGACAGGATAAATGGAGAAGTGAGGAAAAGAGAAGTTATAGATGGTAAGGGAGGTGACAACAAAAGTGTGCGTAGAGAAAAGTGCAAGAATAGAATGAGACAAGGAGGACACAATGAAGGTAATGTGGAAGTTAGAACAGAGAGAAAAGGGAAGTAAAGAACTTAGAGACAGACGACGGGGGGGGGGGAGGGCAGTGTGATCTGAAAGTAAAAATTGTGACAGCAAGGATACAGAAAAACTGAGCTAGATTTGGTGAAAAAAAAATGGAAGCGAGTCACTGGAATGAGGTGACGAACTATGAATGAGTAAAAGGAATGGAATACCCGGCTTGAGAGGATGCCATGGAAAATGATTGGAGAGCAGGTTAACAAAGACTGAAAGAGGAAATGAAATGTGGATGATCCTGTACAGCATTGATCATGGGGTGAACAGGTGTGGGAATGAAAGGTGGAATCTGAACAGGCTGGATACTGAGAGCTGGAATGCTGGGGAAATGGAGTGGGAAGAGGGGACAGGTAAGGATGACAACAGATTGTCTCTGCACAAGATCCCATAGGGGCAGGACGAAAACGGGACAGACAGAGAAGAACAGCATGGAGAAAACTTCAGAACACAGGATGCCTTGCATGTCTGTAAACAAGTAGTAAAGTGGAAATAAGGAGGATGGAAAAGACCACACATAAACAGTAAATGAAGCACCGTTCGGTTTCCATTTACAGTCTGGCTGGTAATGGAAGCAAAATGCAGTGAAAAGCATGTTTGTTTCAGGCAGGAACTGATGCAGATGCACAGCTGATATTGCAGTGAGCTGGGAATATGAAGTGATGCACCCATCCTCCTCATTCCTAGCTAAATGTTCCATAGCCCGTTTGTTGGTTTGTGACTTCTTGTCTTTTTTTTGGTTTTGGAAGTACAAATTCAATTCCCATTTTTTGTTTTTTGTCCCTGTGTGCACTAGAAAAGCATTAAACCTAACACCATCCTGTATCCCTTTTCTTTGAATTCTTTGGCTCCTTTCACAACCTTTTTCACCCTTCCAGTTCCAGAATCACGAAATGGAACCCCCCTCAAAAGTTTTTTTTTACTGCCCCTGGAAGGGAGTTTGCTCAAATTTAAGCAACTTCGTCGAGTTTCCAGATGGCATTCAAAAGGTTTGAGAAAGGTGGGGAGGTTTTAAACACATGGAGCTGGCCCCCCAAAGTGGTGCGCGGACAGCAATCCTGAGTCCCCCCTCCATTCTTTCCATTTTTATGTCATGTTTCCCCCCTTTGGTTTGGTGATAACAAACAAATCCCCCTCCTCTTTCCCAAATGAAAATAAGAAGCAGACTGCAATCTGTATAGTTTTTAAATACCGTTTAATCGTGGAACTGTATTTTTTATGTCATGTTTGTGACTTCTGGAGAAGATAAATGTTGGTCTGATGAAAAACACATGTCCGTTTTCTCCTGTGTATGAAAAGTAAAGCATTAATCCCCACTTCTGTATCGTGTGTTAAGTTGGCATTTTGGCTCCTAACTATGTATCACACACACACACAAAAATGTGAATATTTCAAGGGCAGGTTCATAAATTTAAAAAAAAAACAAAGAAGTTTCCAGACGAACAAAAAAAAAAAGGGGAAAGTAACTGCCATGGAAAGAATGCTTTTGCTGGTGAAATAAGTGGTGCGTCCAGCCACCTGAGTCCCACCTCCAAATGGCATACAAAAAGGTGTAATGGTGATAAACACACCCCCTACTCCTCCCAAAACTGAAAGAAGCAGACTGCAAATGCTGTAATAGTATGAAAAATACCAGTTTCGTGAAACAAAAAATAAAAGTCTTGTTGTGACTTCTGGAGAAGATAAAATTGGGCGAAAAATTACTGCTGAAAAACCACACATGTCTGTTTTCTCCTGTGTAAAAGGGCAAATACTGGCATTAATGCCCACTCTGTATTGTGTTTTTTAAAGCTGGCATTAATCTCCACTCTGTATTTTTTTTTAAAAAAAAGAGTGTAATTGTCTCAAGAAGCAGGTTGAATGTAAGTGGATAGAAATCAAAGAAAACCATCTTGAGCTATAGAAAAAACAAAAAAACACTTTGGAAGAAAAAAGAAAATAAAACAAAAACACAAAAACAAGTTTGTCAATGAGTGCAAAAACCAAATGCAAGTAAAAGGAAAATAGGAAAGAATGATTTTGTATACTAACCTTTGTGGGAAGAGCCAATTTTTGGGAGTAAACATAATTTCAAGACACAAACAGGGATAGCTGGAAGGTTGAGTGGAACGCTGAAAAAGGGCAGCGAAAAATTACTGAAAGATGAGAAGCAGCAAAGGATGTAAAAGCAGGAAAATGGCATAACCACGATTACAATACGAACTGGAATGTAAATGGTTTTGAGCAAGAATGTGTTGGAACAGCTGTGGGAATGAACGGTTGGTAAAATCGGAGAGAGCTAGAAGATTGTACATTTAGTTCAATGCATCAATGGATAGAAAAACAGCAATACATTGCAAATAAGCAGTGACCGAAAGCTCAAAGGGACTTAAGAATGAAGACTGTATAGCAGAAGAAGGGATGATGACAATGGTAAAAACTGACTGTTGAAGTCAGAAGGAAAGGCCAACAATGAACTCTGGAGGACACAGAACAGGGAAAGAGTGAAACCTTGCCAAAGAGATAAACAGACAGGATAAATGGAGAAGTGAGGAAAAGAGAAGTTAGATGGTAAGGGGACTTCCCGTGACAACAAAAGTGTGCGTATGGAAAAAGTGCAAGAATGAGACAAGGAGACTGAAAAGAGTTGAGGAAGGGAGTAGATGGTTTGAGGGTCTGTTCACATGTTAATCTGAATAAGACAGACGAAATGCAATGGAAAGAAAAAATGAAATACGAGATTAACTGTAAGAAGAAATGGAATAAAGAGGGTTTTTGAATAGAGCGGCAGGAACTGGGGTTCATTCTCAAGAAAGAGATCACCATTTTCACCATGAACATCACACACACACACACACACACACACACACACACACACACACACACACACACACACACACACACGGTGTGAAAGTGGATAGGGGTGATGGTTACGATAGAGATGGTCATAACAGGGAAGGCAGTCTATGAGATCAAAAGGTATGACAATAGATAGGGGAGGTCGTTTAGAATAGAAAGAGATGGACATGGCAGTGAATGGAGCCCATGACCTCAGAAGATATGACCATGGATAGGGGTGGCCATTTAGGACAGGAAGAAATGGACATAGCAATGAACGGAGTCCATGACCTGAAGGTATGATAGTACATAACGCGGGTCATTAAGAATTCAAAGAGATGGACAGGTAGGGAAGACAGTCTACAGTCTCACAAGGCGTGACAGTGGGTAGGGGTGGTCGGTGAGGATACGAAGAGGGGAGTATGGCAGGAAAGCGAGTCTACAACCAATGGCAGTGACAAGGCATGGGGCCATTCCAGTTTATGTTCCCACTTTTATGAAAAAAAAGAATGGATGAGAAGACGAAATGGGGAATGAACTGGGTAGCCAATGCTGGAAATAAGAGGCGTTTAGGGAGGGCGTGTGTGTGTGTGTGCGCGCGTGCGTGTGTGCGCTCGCGCCATGCTCGAGAAGGGAAGGTTAGTGAGGGAATAGGGTATGTGATACTGGGTTACAGTGGCCAAATTTGGATAAGAGACGTGAAAGGAATAAACAGAAGTGGATGGTAATGAGGTATAGAGCATGGATGGAGGGGTGGGAAGGGAACAAGGGGGGGGGGGGAAGGGGGGGGGGGGGGGGGGGGGGGGGGGGGGGGCAAAAGAAAAGCAGGGACTGGACTGAGTAGGATCAGGGTCAGCAAGGGAAAATGGAAAGGGGTCGGGTAGACAGTGGAAAGCGTGGAAGGAAAATGGAAAGGGTCGGGTAGACAGTGGAAAGCGTGGAAGGAAAAAGGATATGGTCGGGTAGACAGTGGAAAGCGTGGAAGGAAAAAGAAAGAAAGAGGAGTGAACAAGGAATGAAGGGAGAGAGGACAAGAAAGAAAAACTGGTTGGAATTCCTCATTTTGAATTTTGTTGATTTATACCCCCAACGACACACAGTTTTCAAGTTTTCATTCCCCTTTTTTTTTTTTTTTCTTTCTGAGTTGTAATCATTATGACCTAGTTCACAAACAAAGCTTTTTTCTCTGGTTTGTCAATATCACAAACAAAAAATTGCTTAAAAAAAGTCAGATTACCAAAACAAACCAAAAAAACAAAAAACATACTGAAAAGGACACAAACAACATCTCTCTGTATGTGATTTAGCTAAACTGTTAATATCTTGAGAAGATAAAATTAGGCTGTGCTACAAACAACTGGCTTTTCATTGATTTTTCACAAGAAAAAAAAAAACAGGGCATAAGGCAATGAAAAGCATGTCGTTGCCACAAAATAATACGTAAAATTACAGAGGCAAACAGACACTGGAGAGTGGACACCAACTTATGTCCTTTTTAAAATTTCTAACAGCTTTGCGACCCATCTCATTTTCATCAATATCTTCCCATCTGACCTCAAATTCCCAATGAGCGATC
>JADBJO010003076.1:7877-10377 GCA_016801955.1 Conus betulinus
TACTTTGTGCAAAAGAGTTTTTGAATTTGACATTGATTCAATTGTGCCTTTTGATCAAGAGTTCCGTTTTTTTTTTGTTTTTTTCTTTCTTGTCTTATATTAATATAGTCTTTGGAAAAAAATAAGCACGTAACGAGTGGCCATCTGCTGATGGCCTACGAGTAGGTTTTTTGAATATTTGTTATTTACAAAATAAGCTTAATGATGTATCTGATATTCTTTTCAATCATGGTAAAAGCTTCCATATATTCGGTTTTTTTTTTTTTCGGAAACAAGGTTATCTCACCAAGTGTCCGACTCAGAACTAATAATACCAGGCTATAATGTAGTGCGCAAAGACCCATCCAAATTTAGAGAAACGGGTCTTATTATATATATTCATGAAAGTTTAAACTTTAAGCAAATCTCTTCTCTAGAAAAATACCAAGTAGAATCCTATGGATCGAATTACAGCTGAAAAAATCGAAACCCTATTCTTATAAGCTATATATATAGAAACCCGCGGAGCGAACTGATTGGATAGATGAATTTTCTTCAATGATGGAGGAAGCATCCTCATTCTCTTATGAATATATATTACTAGGTGATTTCAATATTGATTTATTAAAATCGAACAAATATTGGGACAGAAAAACTTACAAATCATTTAACCTCGACCAACTAATAGACAAACCAACAAGAGTCACCGCTACCTCCCAAACACTTATTGACCATGTATATACTTCTTCAGTTAACACCATGATAGAAATATGCTCACCGACGTTCGGTTGTAGCGACCATTCTCCAGTGTGTTTTACATGGTCCAAGCGAGGAGTTAAAGTTCCAAAAAATTTCCACAAGATAATTACCTACAGAAAAACTTTTCAAAATTTGACAATGATTCCTTTCAACGGGATTTAATGAACTCTCATTCCTTTCTACGGTCTATCAATTCACAGACCCCGACGACGAGGCTTTAGAAGTCTGGTATCATAGTTTCCTTAATGTTTATAATAAGCATGCCCCATTTAAAAACAATGCGTGTTAGCAACAATCCTAAAAAAAAAAACCCTGGATAACTAAAGATATAGAGACATTGCTACCGACTTAAGAGAATTGCTATTAGTGTCAGGGGAGTCGAGATTCCTATAAAAAAAAAGAAAGAAAACTTAGTCAATTACCTTAAACGATCGTCAAAGAAAAAGTATTTTCAAGATCTTATTTCTTCCAGAGCAGATAACAGATCTATTTGGAAAGATAAACGAGCTTACTAATAAAAAAAAAGTGAAAGTTCATACTACCTCGCCAAAAGATTTATCATCTGATGTCTTGAATAAACATTTTTGTGACATAGCTAACTCAACAATAAAAAATAAACAGAACATCAAAAAATAAATTGGATATTCTTCAGGACTATTGCAATTCTAGAAATATATCCTCTCTTTCAAATATACCATTATGGGTGTGCCATGAAGTGTATAAATCTCTAAGTAGCCTAAAAAACAAAGTAACACAAGTGGTCTTGATGGCATTGATGGGAAAATCTTAAAATTGTCAGCCCCAGTAATCGCCGAAACGCTTACTTACTTACATCTACAACCTATGCCTTGCAAAAAAAATTATATCCCAAAAGCTTTTAAAGTTGCTAAAGTCATACCAATCTATAAATCAGGTAACTATGCTGATCCCTCAAATTATAGACCCATCTCCATCTTGTCTATACTCTCTAAACCTTTGGAAGATCATATAAACAAACACATTCTGAATCACTTCAACTCCTTCGATCTGTTTCATCCAAACCAATCCGGATTCAGGGCCAACCATTCTTGTCATACAGCATTAACTAATCTGTGGACCAGTGGCTTATTAACATAAACAATAATAAAATCACAGGTGTTCTAGTAGTAGACTTTATGAAAGCATTTGATGTCGTCGACCACAGTCTTCTACTTGAGAAATTAAAGATCTATGGCCTAACTGACAACGCTTTGGAACTTCTATCTTCATTTCTCTCAGACAGGAAGGAAACAGTGTGTTTTCGGTAAATAGATCAAATTCTTCATTCTACCTGTTAAGTACGGCGTCCCCCAAGGCTCAATCCTTGGGCCCATACTATTTTCTATATATATAAACGATCTACCTCTGTTTTTTACAAACTTTATGTGAGAGATTTTGCGATGATACCACTATCCACACCTGTCACGATAAATTAGATAGCATTTTTATCTCCTTACAAGAAAGTATCAATAAGTTATTGGAATGGTCTGAACTTAATCATATGCGACTCCACCCCCCCAAAAAAACTAAATACTTATTAATTACTACTAGACAAAAAAACGTCAAAATCTTTCTTGCAGCAATCATTACCTTTGTATTAATGGTGAAAATCTCGAAGAAGTTGATCACCATATGATCCTAGGTGTTATTATTGATAACAATCTGTCATGGTCGAATCATATTGCGTTATTATGTAAAAAAATGTGTCCAGAAAGATTTACCAGCTTTCCAGAATGAAACACTT
>JADBJO010003076.1:15377-20377 GCA_016801955.1 Conus betulinus
TGGAGTATCAAATTAGCAAAAAGTTATAAATACGAAATGAAAAAAAAAAAAAAAAAACAGACAATACTAATTTTTTTAATGAAAATTAGAGCACGAACATAGATATAAAAAAAAAATAGAAAATGCAAAATTATGAAACAAATGCGCGCTACTATACATTAAATGAATATGCAACCGACAAACAAATGGAATGACAGACAGTTAGAAAGGAGGGGCACACGGAAATCTAACCAAGAAGCCATAATAAAACATGCAGTGAATATAAAGAAATTAGATAGGAGCTTACTGAAGAGAAAAGTAAGAACTGGAAGAAAAATGAGGTGAGCGGAAAAGAAAAGAGAGCAGAACTGGAACACAAAAAAGGAAATGAGGCAAGGAACAGAAAACCCTCAGATAGCACTCTAGAAGCAACTATCTCCCGTAAAAACTGGAGACGGGGGTAACTAACGGAACACAAAACAAAAAACACAACAGCAGGATCAAAAGTATAAATGTGCAGGGGGGGTCTGTAGTTCCGTGCCATCCCTCCCCAAACCATTATGGATCCACCACCATAGCGATCACGCTCGCTCACGAGACCATCGTGATAGCGTTCTTCTTGCCGCCGCCAGACACGGTTTCTGCCGTCATGAAATGATTAGGCAAAGCAGGACTCGTCAGTAAACAATACTCTTGCCCACTGATCTCTGGTCCATGCTAAGTGACGCTGGGCCCAAGCACGGTGAACTGGTGTCAGGACAGGACGGACGGCCGGTCGTCTTGAGCGCAGGTGTGCCTCTCTCAACCGGGTTCCGAATGGTCTGGTCACTGACGGTGACATTGCCGGCTGCTTGCAGCTGCCCCCTGAGTGTGTCGGAAGTGGCCGTTCTCTGCCCTCAGAGCCGACAGGACAACAAACCTGTCCTGCTACCTGGGCGTCCTGGACGTCTTTGCTCAGCAACACTTCCTGTCTGGTTGAAGCAGTCTCTCAAAGTCTGAATGACTGAATAGGCGACTGACAATCGAAGACCAACCTCTCGCAGCCCCACGCCTTCCTGAAGCCACGCAATTGCCCGCTCTTGGTCATCCTGACTCAGTCGTTGTCTCTCCGGGCATGGTTGCAAAAGTGCCGTAAACACAGGCATAAATGCCCACCAGTCTCTCAAAACTGGCTGACCTGTGTTCAGATAAGACATGGGTTGCACGTGCATTGCAGTATTCCTGCAGTTCAGATGTGCTTTGTTGCACAGGCCTGTTTGATTTGCACCCTTTTTTTTCGTGCAGTATCTGCACATTTCAGTTCACAGCTGTGATGTGCATGACACAGACTGAGTTGATTTCTGATCAAATTCAGGTTGACTGATCTGGCATGCAACCAAATTCAGTAAGTTTGGGTGGGTGCAGTGCCGTGTTACTGGAAAAAATAAAGTCAAACAAGGACCCTAAAAAGTGGTAGTGGCCTTTCAATTGTTTTGAACAGTATATATATATCATATATATATATATATATATATATATATATATATATATATATTGTACTGGAACAAAATGAAATCCTGCCAATTTACAAATTTTGAGTGGGATATGGGATCACACTCACTCACACTGGGGAAGGGACAAATCAGAATTCTTCCTATTGGGGCTAAAAGGAGTTCAAAACAATATTATTACGAAATTAAACTGTCATACCCTAGGGGTACAAACAAAATTCTAACTTGGGGTCCTCAAGTCGGGGTCACCACTGTCATGCTTCCCGGGGTCGTTCCACACACGCACGCACCACCGCCAAAGCGAACCCCGCAAACACGCGCAATCACTCCTTTCAACCAAGGTGCATCAAATAAATACAAAACACCGAAAAGTTTTTTTTCCTTCCCCTCCTCCTGCGGCAGAACGAATATAATTAATACATACAATGCTCAAATTAACTTACCCACGCCTCTCCTCTCCAAGTGGGGAGGCAACACAAAATAAAAACACAAACACACCTCCTGTCTACCAAGAAGGTAACACCAAATAAATACAAACACGTCTCCCTCTCCACTAAAGAGGTAACACCAAATAAATACAAACACACCTCCTCTCCACCAAGGAGGTAACACCCGGTACTGTTTCCCCTTCAATTGACACGTTCATAAATCATGGGGTCTATGTTACTATCCATCATCACTGTATCTATATCATATACCATTAGGTTATAACCGCAACACAGGAAATCAATCAAATCCAATTCACAACAGTGGAGGTCGTAAAGTAGAGTTATTACACTATGGGGGAATGCGCCAGAGTCATTCTTCATCCACATGGTGCAATACGCCAGAGTCATTCTTCATCGACATTGGAGAATGCGCCAAAGACATTCTTCATCCACATGAATCTCCTCCATGAGGAAGGGTACTGCAGGCGAGGTCCGCCACCCGTCCCCAGGCTGGGGTCAGCTCCGGCACCTCTGCCACCTTCAATCCTCCCACCCGTGGCCCGGCGTGAGACAGGCAACCTCAACGATGCATCAGCCTTCTATCGGTCTTCAATCGCCGTAATCAAACAGACCATGCGAGTCCCCGGCTGGCGTAGAGCAAGTGATTATAAGATTTTCTAGCTAAGTTAAATAACGCGCGCAGCGCTCCCAAGCAATACTCACCCGGGCCAACAGAACGACGACGCCGTACAATCACATGACCTCTTTTCTTTCAGTACCCCAATACCGCTGACGTTCAATCTTAAAACACAAAACGTGTGTACACGACACCTTTCACACATCCTTTGCACATGACAGTGTGTGTGTGTGTGTGTGTGTGTGTGTGTGTGTGTGTGTGTGTGTGTGTGTGTACGTGCATGAATGTGTATGTGTTTGTGTGTGTGTGTGTGTGTGTGTGTGTGTGTGTGTGTGTGTGGTCAGACAGATCCCAGCAGTGAAGATGTCGGCCAGTCGGTTCCACTGGGCAGATTACCTGGTGACCGTCACCATGCTCCTCGCCTCCCTTGGCATCGGCTTCTTCTTCGCTTTCTTCCGAGGAGGGCAGAAAACAAAGGTCACTCAGCTCATGCTGCACGTGTTGTTTCTCTTATTGTTGTTGTTCATGTTGTTGTTGTTGTTTTTTTTGTTGTTCATGGTGTTGTTGTTTATGTTTTTGGTCATGATGTTGTTGTTTTAGCTTTTGTTCGTTAGTTTTTGCTTTCCTTTGTTTGCGTCGTTGTCGTGTCATCGACGTCGTCGTCGTTCTTGTTCTTGTTGTTGTTGTCGATGTTGTTATCGTTGTTGTTGTTGTTGTGTGGTGGTGGTTTATTGTTGTTGTTACTGCTGCTGTTGTTGTTTTTTTTTTGTTGTAGCAGTTATTGTTGTCGTCGGTATTTTTATTGTGTTGTTGTTGTTTTTTGCTGCTGCTGCTATCTAAGTTTTCAGTCAGTAATGACTAGTAGTATGCCAATATGCTGTCGGATACGTGTTAAATGTAAACTAAATCTTTTACATTCATTTTGATGTCACTGCAAAACGCTGACTGTACAGCCGTTATTTTTTTTATTTTGTTCCAGATGTAATGTGTGTCTGAAACTGAAACAGAACTTCCACTGCAACTGATGACGGGGGGGGGGGGGGGGGGGGGGGGGGGTGGGGGGGGAAGGGAAAGGGGGGGGGGATGGGGGGGGGGGGGGGGGGGGGGGGGGGGAGGTGGGGGAGAGAGGAGGGCTAAGGCAAAGAAATGTGAAAGGAGCCAAAATACAAATACATAAAAAGGCAAGGCACAGATGACGCTTATTTTGGTACATAATGTGTACCAGAGAAGTACAATTTCGACAGATATGTCTCATTTGAACGGTAGAAAACAAATGCACATTAAAAAAAAAAAGGCACAAAGAGTATTCTCTAAAGTACAATCAACGTGAAAAAAAAAAAAATCAGTGAGTGGCACCATTCCGGCTGGACGTTATACATTAACTACTGAGCCGGGACAAAGTCTGAGGGGGGAGGATGGAAGAGGAAGATGACATGGTGGTCTCTATCCCAAACGAAAAGCAAGACACAATAATATAACATTCGCCGAACCGAAACAGGCTTTCAGTTTGCTGCTGCGTACCCACACGTTCACGTGAGGAAGAGAAGGGAGTTACAGACCAAAAGTGTGACGTCGTGGAGAATTATCTTTTACGCTTCCCAGAACCATTTGTAATGTCTAACAGAACCATTGGTGAAAAAAGATCTGCTCGAAACGATGTGTGTATAAAGATTTCATTTCCAGAGGGCTCTTATGTAAACCAGTGTTAGTAGACTCAGACTGAATTATAAGTGCATGCTGACTTTGTGCGTTATGTTATTATCGATATGACTCTTGCTCTCTTGAATTGTTACAAATGTTGTTCAGCACAGCCCCAGCAAAAAATTGCACAGAACCCTTAAAACCAAAATATACTCTCTCTCTCTCTCTCTCTCTCTCTCTCTCTCTCTCTCTCTCTCTCTCTCTCTCTCTCTCTCTCAGTCAGTCAGTTACATTTAAACATGTCTTTAGAATCTTTAGAATGTATATTTGTGCTATAAATATGACCGAAGTGCCGTTTATGTTCATCTCGATTATCATGTTCCTTATCTTAACTCATTTATGTTGCATTATGTGACTTATTTTGAATAAAGATACTTTTCTTTCAAAACAAAAAGAAAAAGATTTTTTTTTTTTTTTAAAAAAAAGAGAAAGAGATGTGTTGTTTTTTACGGGTTCCGTGCTATTTTCACTGAAGCTGTGTTGAACAACATTTGTAACAATTTCAGAGAGCAAGAGTCATATCGACAACATTGCTGCTCTTGCAAGCACCACTCAAGATCTGCAGGTGCTTGTAGACACTATCAGCAAAAAGGCAACAAAAAAAGACATGCTTACCTATAATCACCAAGGGCCAACAGACGTTCTCATCGACCAAAACAAGTGGAAGAAGTAGAGAACTTTACATGCCTAGGCAACTCCATCAACAACGCCAATGACCTCGACCACGAACTGAAGTTCGTATTGGGAAGGCAACATCAGCATTCA
>JADBJO010003076.1:25377-27877 GCA_016801955.1 Conus betulinus
CCCAAAACGGGGAATGAGCATTAAAATCTCCAGCTATAAGATATCTATTGTTTTATCTGGTCTTGTATGTAATGATCGTAACCGTTCAGAATTAAACTCGTTAGGACCCCGTGGTATACAGACTGACACGACAGTTACTACGTTGTTAGTATTTACCTGAGCCCTTACTGCGCACGAATAGGAATCAGGTGTGTCTGGTGGAACGGGACTTGCGCAAGGGGCGTAGTTATCTCCTTCCTTAATGTAAATGGCTACGTTGATTTTTTCATCTGTGTTCCCCTGTTGAACAATTGGGGGGGAAATAATAGCCAGCAAGTTTAGGTAATTTGTTTCTATGTGTGTTTAGGGATTGTAAGGTAAATGCATTGTAGTTTTCTTCTGCAAGTTTTTGTGCTAATTGGTCAAGGGAGGTTATAATAGATCGACAGTTCCACTGGAATGCCTTAAAGGAACCGTATTTTAACATTAGAAATTTTCACGTATCAACAGAACTTATTTGTAAGCTAGTGCAAACAATATGAGATAGTAAATAACAATGATATATCAGTGAATGACTGTGCCAATGGAAAATGAATGATGATCTTTATACTACAGTCAAATATTAAGGAGAGTTGCATTCTAGTCCCAAGTGGTGCTGGTGTTTTGCAAAGTTCCACTTTCACCAGTCATCCAGTATGCTGAACCTGTTGCCCCAGGAGCCCAGGCTGTAGAGCAGAGAATCTGGGTAGGGCTGGTAGTCAGGATGGCTGGTACCGTGATCGTTCGGTCTTCCTGGGTCGGCTCCACAGCAGGTCTCTCACGTGACGCCCGATGTTCCTGGCCAGGACGCTGGGGGGAGGCCGTCACGGAGATGCCAGGAGCTCGTGCGCAGGTTGTTATGGCTGATCAGGCTGACGTCCTCGTCTTCACTCAGCTCTGATGTGAGGAGGGCGTTGAACAGATCTCTCTAGATGGTCAATTGAGTGTCTGTGACTGGTGCTATTTTGCTGACGATTATTTTGAGACCAGGATTTTCTTTCTTGATGCCTCCGATACACTGCACGAGATCTTTACTGCAGTCCGCGGGAGATGTTGACTTTAAATCATTTACTCTGCAGTGAATCAGTAGCGCGTCGTGTTTTTGATATGCTGATTCAAATGTTTGTTGTACATCCTTGATTTTGAATGTTTTCCGAGATTCTGCTTGAAATCCGAAGGAATATCCAAGTCTCTTATCATTTACTTTGCTTGTCACGGAATCGTGTATGAAAAGAAGACTTGGCAGACCAGACTCAATTTTTTCTTCATTATTCTTTCCTTTCGAATCAGAATCCTGACGTTTTGCTGTCGCCTTGACGTAATATTTTTTTTGCGTCACTTCGTCGTTTTTGCTGTGTTTATTTGTCATTCTATGGGCGTTTCCTTCGACTTTGGGTTTATTTGTTGGTCTCTTTTGCTGAGGGCCACTCTTCTGCTGCTCCGCGGGCGATGGTACTGGCCCCGAGCTGACTGCTTCAGCATAAGATTTATAACCTGGCTGTTTGGCAGTCTGAGTGGCTATGCTGACCATTGTCTTCATTTTGTTATTTTTTACGATCAGGTCAATTTTTTCGTTTTGATTTTTGTATAATGTTCTCTAAGCTGGAAATTCGATTGCATAACGTTTCTATTACTGTTTTCATGTCAGGCACAGTACTTACAGAGCTCTCGCTAGACCGGTTAGCAAGCCTGTGACTGGCAGATCCTAGCATTCCACAGGTCGTTTGGTCCAAGGTAACGAAACGGTCCTCAGCTCTCGGTTTTCGTTCTCTCTTGTTCTTGGCTGATTTGTTTTTTCCTTGATCGCCGGTGTCTAAAATCAAAGCAGACAACGCTGAAGCACTTCGCGTCCAGAGCCTTGTTTTGGAGAACCTGGTCATTTTCCGGAACTTTGGCAAAAAAAACTCAGCAGGCGTGTTGTTTAGCTCTTTACCATAGCCGCCATCTTGTGTGTGTGTGTGTGTGCGTGTGTGACCATAGTTCATTGTGTGTGTGTGTGTGTGTGTGTGTGTGTGTGTGAATATTTTGAGGGGGAAGGAGCATCGTAGATAAACCAGTTATAATTTGATCGCTTCGAACAAGTCAATATAAAGACACTGCTTCTTCACGATTTAACACTGGTTTACATTCCTGCTAACACCACAAGCGATGACCACCTGTCGTCATTTGGAACTGCCGTCCTGTTTCAGCCGCCGGGCTCCCTCTCTGGGTGTCTGTGGCGATAGTAGGAGGCATCGGTACCATCTACACTGCAGTGGTGAGTCACACCATATGTGAATGTGTTGTACGTATACTTCATAGTGGGCTTGCTGAGTGCCTCAACGACTGGAACGAAAAGTTCGATGTTTTTTGTTCAAAGTGGGACCCAGTTTGTGCTTGTCAGGGAAACGATAGGCCAGTGGCACGTGAGGGAGGAGGGGGGGGGGGGGGGGAGGGGGGGGGGGGGGGAGGGGGAGGGGGAGGGGGGCAAACCTAAGGGCTT
>JADBJO010003076.1:38033-55533 GCA_016801955.1 Conus betulinus
CCACCAGATTGTGTATTTTGGTTACACAAACACACACACCACACACACAAGACACAACAACACCACCACAAACAACACAAACACACACACACAAACACACACACACACAACAAGGAGCGAGGAAGAGAGAGGAGACATGGATAGAGACAGGACAGAGACAAACTCTTTATTTGCTGTAAAGTTTTGTGGTCAACAATCAAATAAAACATACGCACACATACAGAGAGCGTCAAAGTCAAAGTAAAAAATGTTTTTTAATGTCAGACCTCCGGCCCATAACTTGGGAGCAATAGCACAACAAGAATCATTTAGATTGAATAAACTGCATCCTTATGATTAACGCTTTGTAAACGAAATTAGATAACCGTATAACCTTCGTTTTCACTTGGAATAGTTAGGTAGAATTTAAACGTATATGGCTCATGGAAATACTTGGTCTGAATGAATTCGTTTCTTATTTCATCGTTCATTGGACACACAAGAACAAAATGTATTTCAGTTTGTGGTGTGTTTTCTGCAGAACGGACAAAATTTATCATTATCACTGTTCTCTATATACTGTAAGAAATGTGAATTCAGAGGAGACATTCCAATCCGAAATCTTGCAAATGTTCTTCGAATTTGTACGTTCTTAACAAGATACACATATGGGCTGAGAATCAATGCGCTCTTGAATTGCTGATAAACACTGTAAAATTCGTGAGACTGCAAGGAAACATGCCAATTCTGTTTATAACAATCGATCAATCTCTGTTTGAATTCTCTCATAAACAAATTGATGCTTCCAACACACTGTGCCTCCCAAACGACACCAAAAAACCCAAATTCAAATAAAACATTACGAATTTTGCAGGCCAAAGTGGTATAGTTTTGCCTCTGCAGGGACAAAAGCATTTTATACGCCTTTTTAAAATACCTATCATCGTTCATTTATACCACCCGCAGCCAAAATTTAACACACCTAGAATATGTGTTGACAAAAATGGGAAACCTACCAATTTCTCCATATACTAAATGTCTTGGACACTCTGGATGAACACCCATAAACCTTTTTAATGCAGACAGATGCACTCTCTTAAAGTACTCTTGGCCCTGTGTCAGTCCGCAAATGTCTGAGCCGTACGTCAAAATCGGCTGAATCAATCAATCAAACATTTTCAAGATTTTGTGTGGAGAATATTCTCCAATGGACTGTAAAAGTTTCCTAATAACACAAATGCCTTTTTTAGCGCGATCTGCCAGATCTCGTAATGTAGGCTGAAAAGATAGCTTTGTTGTAAGATATATTCCTAGATATTGTACATGCTCACAATTTTCAACTTTTCTTCTCCAAAATCCCATTCTTCATTCATGGAAAGATAGCGACCGTTTTGGTAAACAACAATGTTAGATTTCTCCAGGGTTAACTATCAGATCTAGGCGCTTAGACGTGTTGTGAAGTATATTTAGTCGTGTCTGCAGACCTACCACGCTATCTGAAAATAATGCTACATCGTCTGCGAAGAGCAGAATAAACAGTTCTACAATATCAGGACACAGCTGAATTCCATGTCTACCATTACTGATGACATCTTTAGTTAGCTCATTAATGAACAAGGAGAACAAGACAGGTGAGCATACTTCACCTTGCTTAAGGCCATGCGGGCAGACGAACATTTCAGATAGATCACCACCTTCCCGAAAACGAGTCTTAACAACAGCGTACATGCTTTCTATTGCCCAGGCAATTTTTCCTTTAATACCATTGTTGCTTAAACTTTTCCATAGTTTCTCTCTATGAACTGTATCAAATGCTTTACGGAAATCGATAAAAGCAACATACAATTTTCTGTGTCTTACCAGCTGATTCTGAATCAGTGCCATGAGCGTAAAAAACATGATCAGATGTACTATGCTTTGCTCTAAACCCAGCTTGATCTTCACCGATTATCTTGTTATTATCAATCCATTTAGTAATTCTTTTTTATTTAACACAAAGCTATACAATTTGCTACATACATTCAACAGTGAGATTCCCCTGTAGTTGTCAGGCACATTCATATCCCCTTTCTTAAATACAGGGTGTAAGATTGACAAGGACCATTCATCTGGATACAGGCCATTGTCAAAAATGTGGTTGAAACATTTCATCAACAAAGGTACAATAATGTCAACACTGTATTTGTAAAATTCTCCTAGAATACCATCCGGTCCAGTCGCTTTATGTCTCTTTAATGCTTTAATTGCACTTTTTTTATTTCATTATCAGATATTTTTTCGTTTAGAGGGTCAATATTAATGTCAAAGTCAACGTCAGAGACACATTCAAAACGATCGCTACCAAGATTGCCTCGAGCATTTTCATTTGCAAAGCTATTG
Organism: Conus betulinus; assembly: GCA_016801955.1. NCBI lineage: Eukaryota > Metazoa > Mollusca > Gastropoda > Neogastropoda > Conidae > Conus > Conus betulinus. The sequence goes on from JADBJO010003076.1 coordinate 40,392, forward strand.
AATACATTATTAAAGTGGTTATCCCAGTCTTCAATGGAAATAATTAGTTGGGTAGATTTAGGTTTGACAGATCGAATGGTATCCCAGAATTCTTTGGATTCTTCAAATTATCTTGAAAAGACATTATGATATTTTCTTTATGACTTTTTTTTTGCCTAATTAACTCCTTACAGGTTGTTCTGTTTGCACAATATGGTGCCCTGTCCTGATCATTATGGGATCTTGAGCTCCTGTGTAAATCTATTCCTAATAATGTCTGCTTTGTTTGCACTCAAGGTCAAACCAGACCCTATTTTTCTCGGTTCCAAGGAATATAGTTTTTTTTTCATACATTCCCCAGCTTATCTGAAGCACTCATGAAGTCTGCACAGGGCAAGGTTTATATCAGACTCAATTAAAAATGTTGCCTCGTTCAACAGACCTTGGACATACTCGGCTCGCATCAAAGCAGAAAACGTAGCATGTTTTTGGGTCCCTCCCATTTATACTTCTAAATATTAGTCCCTGTTAATTTCTTTTATTTCTACAACACATTCATTACTGTCACTAGTAAATGCTAAAATCACCAGTGCATGTTTAGATTCAACTTTATACATTATGTTAAAGTCAGCACATCGAGAAAGTAACCCACTTGAAACAACGAAGTAATCTAGAACACTACTACCGGTTGGAAAAAATATACGTAAAATCGCCTGAACATTTTTATGCTCGCAAGCCATTTACAACAGACAAACCAACATTTCACACAGTGATCAAATAACGACCAAAAGGGTTCATAGTAGCATCTCTTGATTCCCTACCTATACTTTCATCCGAACTGTGTGAACACTGGAAGTGGGATAGCATATCACACATTTTGTCCACAGGGTCAGAAACAGAACTACTGGCGTTAACAGAGCCAGTTCTTGATTTAGGTCGCCAAATACAATCAGTGGCAAATCAACATTTACTCTTATTAGTTCAAAGAGGCACTCTTCCAGCATAGAAACTCCAGAATATATATATTGGGTGGGTGATTGCATCTCTTACGAGATCCAAGGAAATTTGTTCTGCACAATTCTTAGCCGCTGACAATGCTTGGGTTATTGAACAGCAGAGGTGACCACTCAGACTGTTCCATATCTTTTGATCTCCCTGCATCCTTAAATGATCCTCAAGCATAGGCTCAAAGATTATCCCTTACATTTTATACTGTTTGCGTAATGTTTTTAGCTTTCAAACAACTTTTTTCCTTTCCCTTTCCACACTTTCGTTTTGTTTAATTCTACGATCTTTCGATGGCTGTTTTGGGGGGTGCTGCTGGATTCTTTTTTTGAACCCTTGGCGGTCGGAACACCACAGAATTGTGGACTGTGGTGTGTCTCTATCTGACGCCAAGAGCACAGACACAATCAGCCATGTCTCCCTGATGAGTCCGATCCAGCGGACGAAAGGCCTCGGAGCAGGCAATACATATAGATCTGTCTTCGAGAGGGATTGCGATAGTTTCCTCATGCAGCTGGTGAAGAGTTTTCATACTTATGATATACATTTTCCAATTTACTCCATCTTCAATTTTTTGTTTCTCTCTCAGTTTCAAATCTTTGCCAAGTCATTACTATAATGATGGAAGAATTGTTATCCTGCACTTGTTTTCCCCCACTACTTAATTGTTCAGCATATATATATATATATATATATATATATATATATATATATATGTGTGTGTGTGTGTGTGTGTGTGTGTGTTTCAGCATAATATACAGAATTTTCAGGTGGCAAGTAAACTCCTAACAACAAACAATCGGTGATTGTACCTAATAATTAATGAGAGCTTCAGAGCAATCATGTTGTCGTTTTCGATATTCAGTCTTTCAACATATTTAACAAGTTCGTTTCTCACGAGAATGATAACACCAGACGACCATGGACACTGTCTGAAACCTTTACACCAGGGGAAATAAATATCTTATGGCAAGGGGGAAGGATTCTGGTACAGTTACAATAAAGGTTTCCACCAAAAGAACAATATCATGGCTATTTACAGAAAAAGACAAATCCAACCCTTGAGTAATACTCCCAAATCCTTCAATATTATAAAGATCGCAAAAGAAAGTAACTTTTTATCATCAACATATTTTGATCATCAACATATTTTGATCTGTCAAACGGTCTATTTTTGAACGATTGACTGGTTTTAACATTAGAAACGTGAACTTTGTTAAATGGCTTTGGCCTGACCTTCATTTTTTCACACATTTATCAGCGTTACCAGTTGTGGATTGACTACAGTGCCAGTCACTGGGGAGCTTTTGCTGCTTTGGACAGGAAGAAGTTTGTCCACTGCTACACTGGCTTCTGGTCAACACTGGTGACGGCTGACTACCATGAACCATTTTAGGTTTGGGTTCACGTGATCCCGTAGTCTTCCCTTTACCCCTCCCCTTCCCACCCACACCTACATTTTTCGATGACGTGTCTTGATGTGGGGTACCTGGTAGGGGAGTTCTGAACCTCTCCCATAACCCCGAGGGGAGTGGCAACAGGAACTGGTGACAGCAGGTGATGAAGTGGGAGGGTCAAGTCTGGCACCCTCCTCTGGAGCTGAGGTTGAGGTGTCAGCATCAGTACCAAGGTCAACACCAGCCTGAAGCTGACAGGCGTCGACATGATGTAAGATCTGGTTGACACCGTGATGCAGATGACCAGGAATGACGTCATGAAGGGGCCTACTGGAGCTGGGTTCTTGCAGAGGATGACTGCAAGAGGTATCGCGGAGGATCTGGCTCGGACTGACCATATGCAAGGACTGGCTCAGGGTGACTTCTTCTGAAGACACAGGGTGCCGTGTCGGCCGGATCCAACTGAGCTCCTATGGCATGGTGCTGCTGCTGCTGCTTCAGACTAGAATGCAGCAGTACCACTAGTGGGAGGTGGAGATTCAATGGGTGGCTGGTTGGATATCCTGCTGGAAAAAATCAGGGGGTGGGTGGGTGGGGGTGGCATGGGAATCTTTCACTATAACTCTTCCAGTCATGTAGTATGCATGCTTCCCTACTTCTTGAGATACAGCACGGCATCCCTCTGCGTCCTGGTTAGATCAGCCCCAGCACGAAGTCCCCTCCCGACTCTGCATCCTGTCCGTACCATCCCTGTCCCTAACGATGGTCATGGCATCTCTCAATCTGCTGAACTTGACAAGGATGGGGCGTGGGTGGTTGGACAAATCGGGACATAGAACCCAGACGATAAACACTTTCTGTGTCTACCTCTACCTCTTGCCAGTTTGTTTGGGGAAAGTTTCTTGTTAAACACTGTACCAAGTTGAACATGCATATATCTGGATGGTTTCTCCTTCCTTTTTCTTCTTTACTGCCATAAAATAACAGATTAGAGCGTCGTAAAAGTCTGTCTTGATTTTCGACCGCAATTTCCAGTTGTTCGAGGTGGGAGACTGTGTTATGAAGATTTCCTTGGATGTCCTGTAAATGTTCTTTGTTTGACTGCATTTGCTCTTCAGATCTCATTGTGCAGTTCTTTAGCATATGATGCTGTATATGTACTTTTGTACCGTTTTGTTTTAGTTCTTTATCCATAGCATCGAGTTTCTTTTCAAGCTGGTTATTGTGAGATCGGGCCATACTCATCATATCAAAAAGAGTATTTAATTTGTCTTGTAATCGTGCATTTTGACTGTTAGTTTCACTTCTAAATCTTTGACAAATTCAGGAATGTTGACAGTGTCTGGATTAGATTCAATATCCCCATAACTCAGCAAAAGAATTCTGAGATTAGGAGGGGGAGCACTGGAAATCGTATGAACGAAATGGGAGAAAATTTCAGTTGATGAAGGGGAACGGATAGAAATCAAGGCAGGAAGGGGAGTAAAAAGACACAGTATTATGCTCGGCAGACAGAGGGAAGTCATCTAACATACTGTGTTTTGCCTTGAACACGTCTCCACACACTGTCATATGCAGGCAGAAAGGGGCGCTGAACAGAATCATTGTTGACAGCAACAGCCACAAAACAAACACTGCCACCTCTTGTCCATTGTGCTCATGACCTGTAAACGGCTCACAACCACCGTCTCTGAACAATGATTTCATCATCTTTTTCCAAATAATTTCTATAAAAGTAGTAGCAAACTGATCTATTGCACAACGATTGCTTTGTAAGTCTGCTGCCATGTCCAATCATTAACATTCAACAAGCCTTCCAGTGAACAGTAAACACAGAGTGTAGGAAACTGGAAACGGAGCGAATTGTAAACACGTCTGCACTCGATGACTCCTCAGCTCAGACTCCCACACATACAGAGAGAGAGAGAGAGAGAGAGAGAGAGAGAGAGAGAGAGAGAGAGAGAGAGAGAGAGAGAGAGAGAGAGAGAGACAGAGAGAGAGACAGAGACAGAGAGAGAGAGAGAGACAGACAGACAGACAGAGGCAGAGGCACAGAGAGAGAGAGAGAGCCTTGGTCTTTTTATTCTTGTAGCAGTAGTCTAATGGCCTGTCCACTTTCAGATGATGCCCTACTTTGTGATACACGTGCTGGATGATCTGCCCGGTTTTGCTGGGCTCTACATGTCCATGTTATTCAGCGGTGCCTTGAGGTATGACTGTATCACTGATGTGTGCGTCTGAGGTCGTGGGTTCGAGTCTCCTGTGAAGGACATTTTAAAGTTGGATTTTTTTCAGCCTCGCCCGCATTGTGCCCAGCCATGGGCTCATGGAGGTTTGTGGGAACACTGGAGCCACACAGTCAAATACCGCCCACTTAACGGATGCAGTCTCTTGGAACATTATTCAAATTACCAGGTCAACACTGCAAGTGTCTATATTTCCGTGGGTTGGTCGGCACTGGGGTACATTACCGAAGGAAGCGTAGGGTACAGCCTGGCCTTCTAACCAGAATGGAATCCGTACTCGCCGTGTGTGGTGAAGTGGATAGCGTTGCGGACTCCCGACTGGGAAATCGTGGGTTTGATTCCTTACATTTGTGGGATTTTTCTGCCTCGACCGACTCCAAACCCAGAGCTGAATTTATTATGGGCTCAGTTAGAAAGACTGATACCGCACAGTCGAGTTTTTTCCACTAATGGGATGTGTCTCTGAGAGTATTGCTCAAATTTCCTGACGAACACTGCAGGTGCCAATAATTCGTGGGAGTGGTGAACGCCTGGATGTATTGTGAAAATAGGACGAAAGACGGCAGCTAAAGAATTCAGTTTAACCATGTGAAATTCATACAGAATGGAACTCCATGCAATAATCTTCATCATCTCAAATTATTCAAAAATGACTGTTATATTACTATGAAAAAAATGATGTGATTGCTGTTCAGCAAGCGGGCTTTCCAAAAGGTCGTTGTACCACAGACCATTTAGTAAAACTAACCAGTCACTTAAAAAAACAATTCTCCCGCAGAAAAAGTACTTTGGCTACAATTTTAATGTTAAAAAAGCCTATGACTGCGTATGCCATGCTAGGCTTCTTTTCAAATTAAAAAAATGTTGGTATTTCTGGGAGAATGTTTGATTACATTAAAAGCTTCCTAACAGAAAGAAACATATGTACACGGATTGGAAGAACTTATTCATCCTTTAGCAATGTAGATATGGGAATTCTCACTTCTTGCTCCCATGCTGTTCACAATCCTAATCCACGATCTTCCCAAATCTATGTCAAAAGCAACGCGTGTAGTTCAATATGCAGATGGTATCGCTATTTGGATTAAACTGTACATCCAATAAAATACATTCCAATACATTCCAATTCCAATTGAAGCATTCCAATAAAAGAACAATAAGCTTTGTACAGACTTTGTACCAAAAGGAAATGGATAAATTATCTATATGTTTGAAGAACAACGGATTACAATTATCTGGAGAAAAAAAAATTTCATGTTGTTTAACAATGGTGAGAACCAAAGATACTACCGTTGCTTTTTCTAGATGGCCAGATTCTAGACTATGAACAAAGAACTTAAATCCTTGGGGTATTTTTGGCTCCTAAGCTGACCTGGAAAACACATACTGAAAATTTGATAGATAAACAAGAAAAAGATTAAACGTTCTTAAAATCATATGTTGTCAACCATGGGGTCAGGACTGTCATACCCTTTTACATCTATACATTTCTTCAGTCCGATCGAAATTGACTTATGAGCAGGAAGTGTATTTCTCTGCACCTAATTCTCTTTTAAAGAGATTGCAAAGCTTGGATAGTAAGGCCATGAAATTAGCTCTGGGAGTCCCAGTTCATACATACACTTATATAGATGTTATAAAGAGACAAATACATTACCACTTAATGAGAAGCGAATATCGTATGTAACCAGATATATTGTCAGAAGTCTCTTTGTTGAAAATTCAGATACTGAAGAAATACTGATGGATTCCGGTGAAGATTTTCCTAAGGGGTCTAAAAACATATCATATATTCAACCAATTAGAAAATACACATCTGACTTCATGTCACATTGTAATATTGATATTACTGGTATACCAGAATTTCCTGTGGGTACCTCCAATGCCTCCTGGGGAGCACCTAAATGCTTCTTTTGATTACAATACACTATGTTAAAGAAAAGTGATAATGTAAGTATTTCAACATCTGAAGCTTGTGAACATTTAGAAAACAGCTATCCAAATCATATAAAAAGTGTTCACAGATGGGTCAGTATTGGAATCCTCTGCCAGTAGTTCTCGCTTTATAATACCAAGTTTAAATGTCAGGAAAAATCATACTGTTTTGGAAAGGAGTTTTCAATCTATACCTCAGAGTTATATGCAATACTCAAGGCATTGACTTACACGTATGATACACCGATTGCTTTCTATGAAGTTTTACCCTTGTTTTGATTCCAAATCTACTTTACAATCACTATGGCGTTGAGACTGCAAAGCTAGAAAAGATCTCCTTTTCAAAATATGACATATACTGCATTGTTTCATTCTAGACATAATAATTATTTTTGTTGGGTCCATTTTTACTGTGGTATAAAGTAGAATGAAACAGCAGACAGTCTTGCAAAAGAAGGAGCAAATAGGAACGCTGAAATCTTTTTTAATCCTTTAGATTTGTCCTCTTGTAAATTAATCCAAATTATGGAAAAGTATATTCATAAGCAGAGTTTTAGTGAAACAAAATTGCTACTTTACCATCACTCTCAAGCCACATTGCTAGATTAATTCATAAATTAAGGTTGAATACTTGGAACACTAAATATTCTCACGGTTTTTACTTGTATCTGCAGAGAAAACATCTATGTGCATCATCTTTTGTTTGGATGCTCAGTGTTTTACCTCGCTCTATCAGGAGAAAGGTGTTGAGATGAATAACTTTGATAATGTCAATACTGTTTTTTTTATGGTTCATATATTGCTATAATTGCCATGGTCATTTCGCAGTCACAGGCTGCAAAATTTTCATAAAGATCAACAATTTTGTGTACCACTAGGGTTTTTTCACTTATGTAAATATGCATATATCAGATATGGGTTTGAAAGTACTAACATAGATATAAAAAGTGTGAAGTTGTTGTTGTTGTTGTTGTTGTTGTTTGTTTGTTGTTGTTGTTATGAGTGTCTAATATCATCTGGCGATGAAAAGTCGTTAACTAAACCACTGAACTGCAATGAAAAGAATTGATGTTTTAAAGAGAGGATTCTTGACTGTAGGCGGCAGAACTGGCTTGATCGTGTCTGTCAAAGTGATAGATTCATACAGTACAGAGAATTTAAGAGTCGTGAGTTTGAACCATACATTACCACAAAATTGAATCGATTATCATGAGCACATTGTGAAGACAGTGTGCTGCTACTTAGTGCCCCACTTAATTCTGTACTTTCACTATTGTTGTGAATTTCTTTACATTTGTTTCTGCCTGTGTCTTAATTTTTACTTTGTTTGATTGTATGTGTACCCCTTCAGAATGGGGCCATGGCCTTAAAACTGAACGAACTCTCAGAGTCGTATTATCTGTCCAGCACCGTGTCTTCCGGAATCAACGCTCTGGCGGCTAACTCTGTGGAGGACCTGCTTGCACGACCCTTGAGAGGATTCCGAGACACCACCGTCACTGTGATAGCCAAGGTGCTGGGTGAGTAAGTGTATGGCATGCTTACACAAAGGCTGAGTATTTGAGGCCCACTTTTGGCGCTCTTGATTCTTAATGTATATTTGGCTTGGAACTGAAGGTCTTCCTAAGTATCAGATAAAATGCTGCTGCAGTTGTTGCAGACTGCATTTGTTTTTTGTTTTGTTTTTCCATTGTCCAGTCAAAAACTGAAATTAGGAAATGAACAAGTTATAGATTGACTAGCATCTCCTTTGACATATTCTCCAATTTGCGACTGTATCAAACTGCCAGCAGTTTTAACATTGCATTTTTCCTCCGAGAGAAGTATGCAAATATATATATATATATATATATATATATATATATATATATATATATATATATATATATATATATATATCAAGAATACTTCTAAAACGCCTAATAAAATTCTTAAAGTGCTCAACCCCTTGGGGATCTGTTAAAATAAGATGATAAAAGGAAGTTTTTCTTCCTTTTATCATCTTATTTTTAACAATATATATATATATATATATATATATATATATTTCAGTTCTGCATGTCAAGGTGCTTTCATCCAGTATTAATTTGTATTGGTCTTCAACATTTTGTACAGATCGGTCCACGAGCCTACCAAAGACGTACAGAGGGAAGGATCAGTATCCCTTCTCGTGTTTCCCACTTAATTTGCCTTTTTTGGAGTCCCGTTCCCTCTAGCAGACAACTGGCAACTGCCGGGCAAGAGACCCTGCTCCACTGGCTGCGCTGACCCCTCTCAGGTTACCACCTATGTACGTTTCTTTTTGACTGTGCAGCGAGGTCAGTGTGCCGCCCACACGTAGGCTTTGCCGGCGTGTGAACCATCGTGTGACTCAAGTTAACGATTTGACCCCGTCAGTTGTGACGTGTGATGAAAGACAGCCAACCAGCGACCAGGAAGCGGACACAGAGCCAATCAGACCAACAGGAAGTGGTGGATGCCTTCAATGTGCGCAATAGAACTCCAGACAACGAAAGGCAGAAATACTGATCCTGACCTTTGTACATCTTTGGTCCCACAAATCAAATCATGGCTTGTTGACCGGATCAGCTCTGGTGACTGATGTATCATATTCTTCTTTTATTTTCTATGTTCAGTGGTGGTTTACGGCATGGCGACCATCGGGCTCGCCTACGCCATGAAGGCCATGCAAGGGCCCAGTCACTCAGGTGAGTTTCTTATTCCAACAAGCGGGGAAGTAGGCCGTGCGTAAAAACTGAAAATTAGCGCCACAATGCATACCCATATAATACATTCTGAGGCCAGGTGTGCTCTTTGACTCCATGACAGTGATCCACAAATCAGCCCCTGCAATACCCCTGTGCTCCATCCCTGCCAGTCTGCAAATGTGCAAATGTGCAGGACGCCCCCCTCCCTTCCTGCACCGAACCTGCCTCCACTCTCCCCTCCTGTCCCCTAATGTAACATCTGATCCCCAGCCTCCCTGCACCGAACCTGCCTCCACTCTCCCCTCCTGTCCTCTAATGTAACATCCCCTGATCCCCCAGCCCTCCTGTCCCTGCACCGAACCCCTGCCTCCCTGCACTCTCCCCTCCTGTCCCCTAATGTAACATCTGATCCCCAGCCTTCCTGCACCGAACCTGCCTCCACTCTCCCGCCCTGTCCCCTAATGTAACATCTGATCCCCAGCCTACCAGCCAATTTTCACATTATGCCATCGTCGTTTCTCCTTAGAAGTCAAGTAGTAATTGTGATATGTGTACCTGGACTACTTCGCATTCGTCTTGATGCACATGAGAAATGCACAATGAGAGAGAGAGAGAGAGAGAGAGAGAGAGAGAGAGAGAGAGAGAGAGAGAGAGAGAGAGAGAGAGAGAGAGAGATTTTTTCAGACTGATTTTTAACCAAAGAGTCCTCTTGTTGTTCTTTTATGCAAACTGCAGTTCTCATTCAATGACTTCGGCTTGTTCATAGCGAGGCTTTCGACCGTCTCTACCACAAGTCTCTCAAAGCCCGTTGCTTTTCGTTTTTGAAAGAGAGGTTCTGGAGAAGCAATTCATTTCTCTTTGATTCTTTTCACTGGAGGGAGCTGTATGATACCAGTGTTTACGATCATTGTAATTGTAGTTGGTGGTGATGGCGCTGTTTTATGCTCAGATCAGCAGATGGGTTTCAAAACTAATTTTTTCCCACACTCAGGATGTAAATAATTCAGATAACGTTATCGATAGACGATTACGTTTTGCACAAAGTTCTATTGCATTTGTTGCCCTTCTCCGGGAACAATATTGCCTTGTTTTACTCCTACCCACTGATGCATACTTGGGCACCTCAGAGGAACTTGTTGTGTTCATGATAGCAGGCCTGGTCATGGTGTATATGGGGAAAATAGAGTGGAAAGAAGTGGGGGAAAACAGACGATGCGTGCGTGCCCTCTGCCATGAAAAACAAACAATGGAGCATGTCCTAAGCTCATGTAAGGTAGCCCTGGCTCAAGGAAGGTACACATGGAGGCACAACCAAGTACTCAAAGAGATTGTACAAGTAGTCTGGGCTAGTACCAACACCACAAAAGGGAAAAGCAGGACTCCAAAAGGACCCGCAACATTCGTCACGGCAGCAGGCAGCAAATCATGGCCAAGAACAACAGTGCCACTCGGAACATGCAGGCAGAATCTGCTGGACGGGGCAGATGACAGGGAGTGCACTGCAGACCTCCCAGAATGGAAGAGTTATCCAGAGATCATCAGCAATATTGGCATGAGACCAGACATAGTTGTCCACTCTCAGTCAACCAACTATCTGATCATGATCGAGCTCACGGTGCCATATGAGAACAGAATGGAGGCAGCTCAGATCTACAAGACTGAAAAGTATGCTGATCTGGCAGACAGCCTAAAGAGAGAAGACATCATCAGGTCAAAGTCCTCACTACAGAAATTGGAGCTAGGGGGGTTGTAGGAACGTCTGCATATAGCCTCAAGAAACAGCTCTCAGTTGCGGGGAGGGAAAAAAACACAGCCCTGAAAGCAATGGCAGAAGCAGCAGAGAGGTGTTCAAGCTGGATCTGGTCAAGGAGGAACAAAAGTGAACTTCATAAGGCTTAACTTTCCTGCAAATATCAGATGTCCCAGTGGCTCAGTGGTTAGAGCGCGAGTCATTAAGTGGAAAATGGACATGTCCAGAGGGTCATGGGTTCGAATCCCAGCCATGGCTCGTCCCAAGATGGGGAAAAAAAGGGGCAGCAGAGGGACATCCGGAGTCATGAACTGGGTGTGGCCCAACCCCCCTAGAGTGTCAGGAGATAAGGGCTGAAACACATTGCTTGAAGGGGGCTTCTCTTCTGAGGACTCTCTGCTGCCACGTTCTCTACGAGTTTCTTTCTACGGAAGAGGAGTGGCGTCGGTAGCTCGGTTGCTTGAAGGACGGGCTCACAGTCAGATGGTTTCGAGGTCGAAACCCAGTCGTCTAACATAAAACTGGTATTGTTGTTGACTGTCCTCACTGATTGTCATTCTGCTGATGTAGTTCATGGTGTCTGTTGTAGTTAGTTTTGTTTGTTTTTCTTAATTTTTATCGTGTGTTGTGTGTGCGTGCGTGCGTGCGCGTTCGTGCGTGTGTATGTGCGTGCGTGCGTGCGTGCGTGTGTGGTGTGTGGTGTGTGTGTGTTGGTGTGGTTTTACTGTTGTCCCATTTTAAATATTCCCTTACTTGCATACTCCCGCGCTGTTCAATCATGCACGGTCCCCCCCCCACCCCCCCCCCCCCCCCCCACCCCAATGCACAGCCGCACCAGTTGGCTGCCAAGGGCAACCTACAGGGAGCAGTCAGTCTTGTCACCAAGAGGTGAACCATCGGAGGAGACACCGCACTGCAGCTCAGATGGTGTTCATTGTTGCTGGCTCTGTTCAATCATGCACGGGACACCAGCCACTAAGACCCCTTCTGACGACAGCAATTACCTTAGTTCAGGAACCAGCGTGAGTGGGCATCTTCCTACGGAGATTACCACTACGTCAGTTGACAACAGTCTCCGTGAACTCGCCGATGCCAATGACTTTGACCCGAATTGATCAAGGGCATGGACCTGATGAGGAAGTACGAACTGAAGTCACGACAAAAAATAAGACTTGAAGGCCACAGAATCAAATGCATCTTTTATGATGATGAGGAGGATAGAGTAGGACTTGAAGGCCACAGAATCAAACGCATTTTTTATGATAATGACAGAGGATGAGGATGAAGATGAGTTCCATTTCGGTCTGAGACTACATGACCGAGATGTCAACCAGCGCCAAAGAAAGGTTTCTCAGAGGCGCACTCATTAAGTGAAGGGAGCTCGACTGTGTGACTACATTCTCCCTGTCTGAGCCCCCCGCACATTCAACAACTCTGAGCCAGAGCTAGTTGATGCCGAACAATCCCACAAAGAAATGCTGCTGATGGGATGACCCTGAACCCATGACCTCCCACCTCATCACCCGCAACACTGATTTCAGCGCAGCACAGAGGCTCGTTAGTGTCAGTGAACGGATGATAACCCTTCCCCCCGCCTCCCAGAGTTCCTGGAGTCGTTATTCCCATTGGCCAGAGGGAGATGTCGACATCAGATTTCAATAAACAAAGCAACCGTGAAGGACGCAGAGCATAGAAGACCTCACAATACAACTTGGTATAGAGAATTTCCCTTCTCCACTGTGACTCTGTTTCTTAAAGGTAGTCTGCTTTATGTGATGTGGTAAAAGAACAACTTTAAACCGAACAACCGAATATGAGAAGAAAGAAAGCGTCGATAATCAGCACTTCAGTTTTTAGAGACTTAATTAACCATGTTAAAGGAATAAGGTATAAAAGAAAGATGCACAGATATTCACTGTGTGAAGATGACTTCCTGGTAGTATCAAATTCCGTTTGGAGCTGGATCTTCTGTCAAAACCGTGCAATGCGTCTAGAAGGGAAACCATGCATGGTCACATGAACAGTCTGAGACAAGCCTGGACACGTACGTGTAGCAGCTTTAGCTCCTCATCTTGTAGGCTGGGCAAACTGCAGAGATGTGTTTGGGGCCCCTGAGAGCCAACGAATGTAGGTATGAAGAAGAAGACGACTGAGCATGGTGTTTGTCAACACATTTGATGTTCCATCAAAACTTTTTTGACAAAAAAAAAAAAAAGAAACATGAAACATGAAATCTACTTTTTCTAGACATTTGACAACCATTCAACGAAGAAATAAACCCTTTTTTGCCCACCTTCATACAGTAGACTGATCGTAAAAGCAAAGTAGAAGCACTAGGCCGCCAAAGCAATTCCACTTTTGCTCTGATGCTTCAGTTTCAAAGAGAGATGAATGCAGGGGGAAATTGACACAAATTTTAAAAACAGTTTCTTGTTGAGTCTGCACAAAATAAGAACAAAAAAAATTACATGACAAAAGAGGAATCATTTCGCCCTCTAACATTTAATATTTTCATCATCATCATCATTATCATGATTGTTACTATAATTGCTATCATTATATTATGATCATCATTATCACCTCCCTGTGTCCTCTTCCTAACGGCTGGTTTTCATTCAACGCCAATCTTGCACCGAATATATGAAGATCAGTGACCACTTGTTCTTCGTTTTCATTGTCCTGAGTGTTCTTTCTCTTGCCTGAAGAAGACCTAAGAGGTCGAAACGCGTCGTGTTTCGCCTTGTGATTTGTCTGTCCTTGTTTTGGATGGAGCCACCAAGAATCCTGTTGAAAATTCCATGCTTCAGTTGCTGCCTGCAGAGACCCTGCTTTGAAACCTACAGACTTTTATATTAACAAAAATGCATGGATTTCTTTCAGCTGGCCACGACAGCTTTCGGTGCCTGTGGAGGTCCGGTGGTCGGGATGTTTATGCTGGCGGGGCCTTTCCCTGGGCCAACAAATACGTGAGTGTTGTTTCTTTCTTACCGTGGCAGGGTAGGCTGTGTGTACTGACACTGGACGGGCAGACCTACAAGCCCCATGTCCATCATACCAGGCCTTTCCTGAGGCAACTCCCACTCACCTTCCCTCAGCACCCTCCACCTCACCTCTCCTTTCCCCCTTCCAGCCATGAGATGCCACAGGTTGTATGGAAGGGGGTGGGTGTTATGTGAGGCTGCTGATACTGAAGACACCTCTTTTCATCCTGCAAATCAGAGCCAGTACCGTGAGCTCTTCAAGCAGAGCAAAATGGCCGTTGCTGGCTGGTCCCTTTTCATCCCCATTTTGACCTTGACCCAGTCGACTGACGGAGTGTCAGTTTAGGAAGACGAAGGAAAAAGAAGAGGACTCGGACAAATTTATCTGCAAGTACACATAACACCCATCCGTTGCCTCCCCCCCCCCCCCCCTTTTTTTTTTTTCCCCTAAACAGTAATACAGTTTCGGAATTGAGTTGCGGTATTCTGCATTTTCTCTCCTTTACGGACATTTTCTTGGATTAGTAATCATATCGAGATTACAAACTGGACTTCTAAGTGCACTTTCTGTGAAAAATAAACCGGCACAAAATCATGTGTAATGTGGATGAGACTTATACAAGTCAAAAGACCTTGCAGAACCAGTTTCTTTTATGATTATGGAAAACAGATGTGGATGAATCATGTTGTGCGTGAAACGTAGCTCGATAAAGGGCTGTTTTACTTTTTTTTATCAATGCAATGGCCAGCCTACATCATGCGAGCACCTTGCACAAAAACAAAATGATAATAGAACATGTGTTTTTTTGCCTCTGTCTGTAAAGCATGTATCAGTGCATGCAACGCACAAATACAATTGTTTCTTACAATAAATATATAGGTATGTCTGTTTAAAAAAACAGATAAACTAAAGTCTGCATTCGAAGGCTCAGAATTGTACTGTGATATATATACTGTTAAAAAAATAAATATGAAAATTTTCAGCGTACTGATATCTTTTTCATTTAAGCCCAGTCACAAGAATCAGAACTTCTTAAATGCAAATATGCAAAAATAAACTGCTTCAGTCAAAACCTTGAAGCGAGTTAAATGGTTACAAATTATATGTCTTGCAGCTTACTTTTCTGTTATATATAGAAAC
>JADBJO010003076.1:60533-73033 GCA_016801955.1 Conus betulinus
CCTACTGTTCATGATTCTGATGCGGTTAGGGTTCAGGGATCTCCCCTTCTGCCCTTCATGAATCTGATGCTGACACGGCTCTCTGAGATAGGATCGGGGCCACGTTGTGGTCAGTTCCCACCTCAAGGTCATGTTGTGGTCAGTTCCCACCTCAAGGTCACGTTGTGGTCAGTTCCCACCCCAAGGTCATGTTGTGGTCAGTTCCCACCTCTGTCTGTTCGGCAAGAGTCAGCAATGTGCTCAGGCTTTGCTTCAAGAGCCTCTCGTCGGGATAGAAGGGCTGCAAGGCAAGCAGTCCATCCAGTGCTGGCCATTACTCTCCCAACTGTCGATGACCATATCTTCAGTTACAGCAAGCTTCCTGTGAAATTGCTTAAAGTCTTCATATCTTCGTGCGTGAAAATTGTACAAATTGCTATAAACCCATATGCTTTCATGCATAAGTATTACGCAGAATTACAAGCTACGGAAACTGTCTAGAAAAAAGGCCCATATCCTTGGTGGAAAAAAAAAAATATTATTAAAGATGTAACGGCTCTGGAAAATGCTTCAAATCCATACATCTTTTGTGCACAAATGCCATACAATGTATAATTCTGGAAACCTAGCAAAAAGTCCACATATCCTTAGTGCACAAACATAATTTTCAATTTTAAAACTCTGAAAACTCAAAATATGCACGTCCATTGTGTGCAAATGCCATACAAGGTGTAAAGGCTCTGGAAACCGCTATCTACATGTGTTTTGCGCACAAATGCCATGCAAAATGTAAAGTTCTGGAAGCTCAAAATCTACCTATCTTTTGTTTGCAAATGGCAAACGGGATGCAATAGCTCTGAAAACAGTCAAATTCTACATGTGCTTTTTGTACACGAATGTCATATAAAATATGAAGCTCCGAAAACTGTCTGATTGTATATGTGCTTTGCGTACAAGTGCCATACCAGATGTAAAAGCTCTGAAACTGTCAAAATGTATTTTTTTTGCTTTGTACGCAATTGCCATACAACATAAAGTTTTAATGTGCGCGTAAACATTAATGAGACTCTCTGGAAACTTGAAATATATGTCCTTTGTGCACATACCACGCAAGGTGCAAAAGCTCTGAAAACAATCAAAGTCAACATATGCTTTATGCAAAAACGCCATACAAGATGTCAAAACTAAAAAAACTCCAAATCTCTACGTGCCCTGTGCACAAATACCGCACAAGAATTAAAAGCTTTGAAAACTGTCAGAATGTGTCCATGCTTTGTGCACTAATGCCACGCAACGTCAACGTTCCATTGTGTGCATAAACGTGACTGAGTCAACAGACTCACGTCGTGATCTGTCTGTGTGTGATGCAGAACTACCGTGAGGCGTGGGACACGTTCAAGAAGAGGGGAGTGCAACAGAGATCTTCACCGAGACCCCGGACAGCAATGATCATGACCTTTCTGGTCACCTTCAGAACGGAGAGAAGGCGTCCGAGCAAGTGACCTTTCTCCCGTCAAAGAGCAAACATGTAGAGGCTGACTGATGAACTTGTTTGTTGTTTCTCGTGTTATTTTGTTTTCATCGCTATTGATATCATCCTTTTCCTTTTTTTCATGATGGCGTACCCAGTATGACCAGCTTTCATCATTCCAAGGATGCTGAAAGATTTCCTTCCGTAACCTCCTCCCTTCAAATGCTTCTCATCGTCAAAGCACAAAAGCCTGTTTTCAGAAAGCACAGAGAAGGTCAACATCGACAAATAGATATACAATACCATTACATTCCAAGAAATCAGATTCAATATTTCAGATGGAAAGAACCTTTCACACAATAGGAGGTGGGGATGAGGAAGTAGGGATGGGTGTGGGGTTGGGGAGAGTAGGAAGGGAAACAAATCTTCGCAAGAATGTCTGTGGCGTATCTGCCATGTCACTGATTTAATGTAGGTAGCTGTCATGTTGTTGATTAAATGTAAATAGCCGTCATGTTGTTAATCAGATGTAAATGCACACATGATGTGTTTGTTACTTCGCTTTTCAGGGTGGTACTAGATCTGAAAAGGCCCTGCGTGGTTGGCTGGTCTTTAACAACAGAACTAGAACGTCTTTTTGCTGCGTCCGGTGATGAGTCTGTCAGCAACTTAACGCAGGAACCTCTGAACTGATTGTAATGAAAACCCCAGAAGAAAGATGGAAGGTAATGTTAGGACGAAACCATTAAAATGTTGCAGATCCAGTGTTTTTTGTCCATTTTCTTTGAAAGAGAGAGTGGTGAGTTTTGTCGGTTTTTTTCTGTTTGTTTTATTTTGTTAGTTTGTATTTGGTCACATTATTGTACAATTTTCAGGACCTTATACATGGATCTCTTTTCTTATCGTAAATCAGGTTTTAAAGGATGGACTCTTATCTCAGTATTTGAAGATTCGGTATTGATCAAGATGACATCAATAAGCAATATAACAATGGATCTAGAGTGGCTCGAAGAAGGGAGGGAGAGAAGGGATGTAGCAGGGAGAGTGTTGGAGGCGGGGGGGGGGGGGGGGGGGGGGGGGGGGGGGGCTGTGTGATCGACCTTGACTGAGGCCTGTGTTCTCCCTGATGTCCTTCCCTTTCAAGTTTTTTGTTGTTCTTACTTTTGGAGGCCTATGTTTTCTCTGATGTCCTTCCCTGTCAAGTTGACTGAGGTCTGTGTTCTCCCTGTTGTCCTTCCCTTTCAAGTTGACTGAGGCCTGTGTTCTCCCTGATGTCCTTCCCTATCAAGTTGACTGAGGCCTGTGTTCTCCCTCATGTCCTTCCCTGTCAAGTTGACTGAGGCCTGTGTTTCTCCCTCATGTCCTTCCCTTTCATATTGACTAAGGCCTGTGTTCTCCCTGATGTCCTTCCCTTTCATGTTGACTGAGGCCTGTGTTCTCCCTGATGGCCTTCCCTGTCAAGTTGACTGAGGCCTGCATTCTCCCTGATGTCCTTCCCTGTCAAGTTGACTGAGGCCTGCGTTCTCCCTGATGTCCTTCCCTTTCAAGTTGACTGAGGTCTGTGTTCTCCCTGATGTCCTTCCCTGTCAAGTTGACTGAGGCCTGTGTTCTCCCTGATGTCCTTTCATGTCAAGTCTTAAATTCCCAATGTTGTGCTTATCATTATTAACACTTTTGTCAGGGTTGCTGTTGTTGTTCTGATGATTATTATCATTGTCACTGTAGGTGCTGTTGTTGAGGTTCCATTACTGTTGTTATTGTTGGTATTGCCACCTGTAGGGTTTGATGTCAGAGAATATATAATTGTTAATGTATATACATATATAATTGTCTATAGATATAGGCAGGAGAGAGAGAGAGAGAGAGAGAGAGAGAGCTGTGTGTGTGTGTGTGTGTGTGTGTGTGTGTGTGTGTGTGTGAGAGAGAGAGAGAGAGAGAGAGAGAGAGAGAGTGTGTGTGTGTGTGTGTGTGTGTGTGTGTGTGTGTGTGTGTGCGCGTGCGCGCGCACTCACTCTTCAATATTTCAGAAGCAGTTGGTTCTGACACAAGTTTCAGGTAATTGATTTCCATCACGTAAAGCAGACTCTCTTTCCCACAAACGGCCAGATGTAAACAGACATAATGGTGTGTTGTTTTTGTTTTTGTTTTTTTTTTTTCAAATCGTTGGGCAAGTACAAATCTATACTAAACCTCTGTGTGTGTGTGCGTGTGTGTGTGTGTGTGTGTGTGTGTGTGTGTGTGTGTGTGTGTGTGTGTGTAGCTTTATACCAAAAGTTGTGCCGGGTGTTCGTGCGCGCACACATGCCTGGATATGCTGAAATGAGCACCTGTATGCATGTGTGTGTTCTCGCTCGTGTGTGTGTTTTCGTGCGCACGCGTGTCTGTGTGTGTGTGTGTGTGTGTGTGTGTGTGTGTGTGTGTGTGTGTGTGTGTTCAGTCTTCCCATGTGTGTGCGTGTGTGTTCAGTCTTTTCATGTGTGTGTGTGTGTGTGTGTGTGTGTGTGTGTGTGTGTGTGTGTGTGTGTGTGTGTGTGTGTGTGTGTGTGTGTGTGTGTGTGTGTGTGTGTGTGTGTGTGTGTGTGTGTGTGTGTGTGTGTGTGTGTGTGTGTGTGTGTGTGTGTGTGTGTGCTGCGCGCGCGTACGTGCGCTTATGTGTGCGTGTATGAGCATGCTCGTGCTTGCTTGCGTGAGCTGTCACGCATGAATTAGTTTCCAATGTTTCACTATAAGTGCCTGACAAGAAAGAGGCCGACCTGAGTGTCGACCACGGATCATTGGAGCAGTGAGAGAGGGGGTGGGATGAAGTGCTGTGGAGAACAGACAGTTCTGAGAGCGAGAGAGAGAGAGAGAGAGAGAGAGAGAGAGAGAGAGAGAGAGAGAGAGAGAGAGAGAGAGAAGATGACTATAATGATGACAATGACAAAGACAATGATTCTTTATTTCATAACGGTAAAAGTATTGGCTTAGTCAGCCATTGTTCATAATTGCCATTACTATTCTACGAAGCTAATACTAAATGATACTACGTGTGCACCAGAACATGAATATACAAACAAACAACATCGACCCAAACAAACAAACAAATAGAACCACCACCAGAAGCATGTACTGCAAAATAAGCAAATGTAAAAATCAGTTTAAAGCACAACAGAAATTAAAGCCAGTGAAGAAAATCAGTTTAAAGTGAAACAACAGCAAAAACTATCAAAGCAAGAAACTAGCATATGACATTTTAAAATGTCTCTATGAAACAAAACAAGACGAAAATACAAAAGCAAAGAAAAGAAGAAAATAAGGGCAAGTATAAAAGGAGACACTTTAAAAGGTCTCTCTGTCTCGCATTCATGCACATGCATACGTACATACATACACACATATATACTACACACACACACACACACACACACACACACACACACACGAAAGTAAAAACGGCATGTTTTCAGTCTTCCTATGATTTTAAGGTCGTTTCACATTCGACAATTCTAGCAGATGCTAGTGAGGTTGAGACGATATCAGCCCCCCCCCCCCCCCCATCCCCCACCCCCCCATACATGGCACCTAAAACACACAAAATGCATACACACAATATTCACATGTGTATTCGCATACATGAATGCGCACACATTAGAACTCATACTGCATACCAACACATGTATGCATGTGTGTGTGAGCGCGCGCGCGAGCGCGCGCGCGCGCGCGCGCACACACACACACACACACACACACACACACACACACAACACACACACACACACACACACACACACAACACACACACACAGCAGACATACAGACCCACAAGTGCGCGCCAGCGCGCACACGCCGCACACACACACACACACACACGCACGCATGCAAACACACCAGATACAAGAATAAAGTCTATGCAGAGACCAGAATGGAACTGATACCAGACACAGGACTGGTTTGCTGGCTACAGTCGGATGCAGAGGGTCCCTTTTTGTAAGGAATCGGTGTCCCAAACAAGTGTTTCCACCACTACATGATAGCCAGCAAATCATCCAGACTGTTCAACCCAAACGCTTGCGGAGCTCTCGTGTCCTTGACATCTCTCCCCCCTTCAACTCTGACCCCACCATGAACTTCTTGCCCAGATGACCTTGAGCCCAGGTCAGGACCTGGTCAGTGCATGGAGTATCAACGCCGGCGATCTGGGCCACCCCTTCATCACGATCAGGCGAAAGGGCACATCCTCGGAGAGATAGCGGTGCTGAAAATCTGGCATAAATTGTCCAGGGGAGATTTCTGTCATGGGATGAAGCAACCCTGCAACACAAACCCATAAACACACACACACACACACACACACACACACACACACACACACACACACACACATACATGAACATAGCGACGCTAGTACTTAAGATGCTGTCAGTGGGTTAAAAAGCATTTCTGGACTAGTACTTGAGTAACGACCCGAAGCTCTGTACGCGGGAGACTCGGGTATACAGAACAGTCACAGGTTAACCTCCCCTCTCTCCGATGGAGAAGCGTCAGTGCCTTGAAACAGTATATATCTCCTAACACTTTATGATACTTGATCAAAAAAGCATTGAGTAAATCTGACGTGCATCCCCAAAACTGAAACGTGTTTATTTCAAAAGCAATATTGCCGTCAATTTCATTCTCAAGCAGAATGTCAAGAAACATGGAGCCACGTATATCGCAAGTAGGCGGCATTTTCCAGTGGAGCCATAAATCTACCTCCCGTGTATAACGGTGAAAAAAAACATGGAACACATTTTACATCAGGAGTATGGCCTATTCCAATGGTGAGCTCCAATTTCCTTGCGCGTTCACGCTGTGCTGCGTTCATACTGAAGTATCAAGGGCGCTGTTCTTGGAGAGAACGTAGTCTGCTTTCTCTGAGCAGATTCTCATTTGATTTCATCACGACGTAATTTTTGTTTTCAACGGGATTAGGAGTTGGTATACGTGTTCGTGATCTGAGAATAGTTATCATCAAACGCCTGAGTTTGATCATGCCCCACTTTGTTTACGTGTTCATGATCTTAGAATAGTTCTCATTGAGCGCCACTGAATCGAGACTGTCCCATTCTTTAATGAACGCATGGACCAAGAAAGGCATTAAAGTTCTGCTAGCTAGCACTATGCTCGGCACGAATGTAAAATCGTGTCCCCTCGCTTCGACACAGCTTTTGCCGTCTTACGTACGGGTAGTTCCTTCGGTATTTTACCAATTGACTCGGCAGTTGTGCAGCGTCTCCCGTGGTAGGTTACCTCATGGAGTCTTGATGTTTGACTGCTCCGTGTGGATTGCTGAGGCGGGAGTTGCGACTGGACAGACTGGGGTCTGACTGTGAACAGGGAGTGAAAACGGACAGACAGCCTGGGTGTAACACCAGCTCAGTGGCATGACACACGACAAAAGCTTGGTCACCTGCAGTAAGATGGCGTTGGTTGTCACTATCATCTGCCTGCTAACCTGTGTACATCTTTATCACAAAAGTCGACCGATCAAACCGAATTCCAACCCATGCGTTAACAAATGGCGTCATTTGGTTTCACAGTGGACCTGAATATTTGACTCGCAGGTCCAGAATGCATCCCAGGTTCTAGAGTGACTGCATCACGACGTTGGTACAAACTGTCACTTGGGGTGATATTCTGCAGAGAGAATAAAAAAAAAAATGGATCGCAAAGCTAATACAAAATGTCACTGAGTGACACTTGTACCCGGGGTGACATTTTACACCACAACAGTGGCATAGAAGATAAAGAAGTTGAAAAAAAAAAGCAACATCAAACCCAGAAGAGCGTCGATGGTTCGATCAGATTAAGGAAGGTGTCTCTGGCACGACCCACATTCTTCCCAAAGAAACCACCCATTTGTTAGAACATTATTCGTCATATTGCCTGAAATCACCCATTTATTAACATGTTATCGTCGTCGTATTACCTGAAACAACCCATTCATTAACAAGTTATTCGTCATATTACCTGAAACACACATTCATTAACATGTTATTCGTCATATTATCTGAAACAACAACCCATTTATTAACACGTCATTCGTCATATTACCTGAAACAACCCCATTCATTAACATGTTATTCGTCATATTACATGAAACAACCCATTCATTAACATGTTATTCGTCATATTTCCTGAAACAACCCTTTATTAACATGTTATTCGTCATATTACATGAAACAACCAATTCATTAACATGTTATTCATCATATTACCTGAAACAACCCATTTATTAACATGTTATTAGTCATATTACCTGAAACAACCTATTCATTGACGTGTTATTCGTCACATTACTTGAAACAACTCATTTATTAACATGTTCTTCATCATACTACTTAGTTTCAAAGTGAGGTGACTAGAGGTGGAAACTGTTTTCATTGTCCGGAATGTTGTTTGTCTTGCCTGAGGAAGACCTAAAAGGGAGGTCGAAACGCTTCGTGTTTTGTCTTGTTATTGGTTTGTCCCTATTGTGAGGCGGACTTAATTATAATTATTTTTGAAATTCATCATATTACCTGACTGGAAATAAACCTCTAACAAGGGGTATTAACTTAAACCAAATATCTGCAAATTTTCTTATCACCTCCCCCACACTGCCCCTTCCCACCCACCCTCTGTCCCCACTCGGGATGTCCATCTGCTGCCCCCTTTTTTTTTTTTTCCCATCTCGGGACGAGCCATGGCTGGGATTCGAACCCATGACCCTCTGGACATGTTCATTTTCCACTTAATGACTCGCGCACTAACCATTGAGCCACTGGGACACCTGATATTTGTAAGTTAAGCCTTATGAAGTTCATTTTTGTTCCTCCTTGACCAGATCCAGCTTGAACACCTCTCTGCTGCTTCTGCCATTGCTTTCAGGGCTCTGGTTTTTTTCCCTCTCTGCAACTGAGAGCTGTTTCATGAGGCTGTATACTCCAACCCTCCGCTCCCCCCCCCCTCTCTCTCTCTCTCTCCCTCCCCCCCCCTCTCTCTCTCTCTCTCTCTCGCTCCACCCTAATAGTTTTACAGTAAGCTACTTGATACTAGACAATACAAATTATACCCCCATCAGCATTCAACAACTGTCCATACCAGCAGAATCATCCTGTCTCCCTTCCACATCAACCAGACACGCAGCTCCCCATCCTCACCCCCACCCCCACCCTCCTCCTCGTCCCTCTCCTATCCTCTCCCCTCGCTCTGGACTCTCCCTCCGTTCTCCCGCCCCGCCTTCACTCTGGCTCCCCCCCCCCCCTCCCCCCCCCCGCCCCCTCCGTTCAGCACTTCACCTGGTAGAAGAGAGGCACTTGTGACAGCGGCTCCCGGTCCCAGTCTTTCCATCGGCCGTACATCAGAGGGGGGTGGGAGAAGATCGTGGCCATCAGCAGCAGTTTTTCAGGTAACTGTGAGCCTCTTTCAAAACCGGACGAGCACCCAGCAACGACTGTAAGAGGAGCGCGGGGTCTACTTTGGCTTGTGACCTCCCGGCTGACACTTTGGATCCCGTCAGCGTTTCTTTGGTGGCCAGCAGGTCTACCTGCAGGTTTCAGGTATTAGAATGTTACGGTATTTTTTGTATAGGGGTGATCTACGATGGTGAAGGTGTCATTGTTGATGCTGACGACGACGACTACGAAATGAGAGAAATGGCAACAGTGATGAGGATCATCGGAAAGTTGATAACGACAGCTTTCGTCACAAAGAACGTGTGGCAGCACTCAGTACAGAGCAGACAGATACTGCGCTGATGGGCTCACGTCTTTCATTTCATTTTCATCATAACAATTTAATAATGGTTTCTGGTCCAAAATAGGACGTTCTTGGTACGTCTGTACATACTGATTCTACATTTAATATATTTACTTACTACAAGAGTAGTGCACTTCAGTTTTATTGTTATGTCATCAACAATACCCCTTAGAAATTGTGGCAATTTATCTAACGACGATTTTAATTGCAAAGATGGTTCTTCTAGTGCTGTCAGCTGAATTGTGGCAATTTATCTAACGATGATTGTAATTGCAAACTTGGTTCTTCTAGTGCTATCAGCTGAACGCATGGTTCTTCCAGTGCTGTCAGCTGAACGCATGGTTCTTCTAGTGTTGTTAGCCGGACGCATGGCTCTTCTAGTGCTATCAGCTGAACGCATGATTCTTCCAGTGCTGTCAGCTGAACGCATGGTTCTTCTAGTGCTATCAGCTGAACGCATGGTTCTTCTAGTGCTGTTAGCTGAACGCATGGTTCTTCTAGTGCTATCAGCTGAACGCATGTTTCTTCTAGTGCTATCAGCTGAACGCATAGTTCTTCTAGTGCTGTCAGCTGAACGCACGGTTCTTCTAGCTGAACGCATGGTTCTTCTAGTGCTATCAGCTAAACGCACGGTTCTTCTAATGCTGTTAGCTGAACGCATGGTTCTTCTGTGCTGTTAGCTGAAAGCATGGTTCTTCTAGTGCTATCAGCTGAACGCATGGTTCTTCCGGTGCTGTTAGCTGAACACATGGTTCTTCTAGTGCTGTCAGCTGAACGTATGGTTCTTCCAGTGCTGTTAGCTGAACACATGGTTCTTCTAGTGCTATCAACTGGACGCATGGTTCTTCTAGTGCTGTCAGCTGGACGCATGGTTCTTCTAGTTCTGTTAGCTGAACGCATGGTTCTTCCAGTGCTGTCAGCTGAACGCATGGTTGAACAGTTGGTTCTTCTAGTTCTGTCAGCTGGACGCATGGTTCTTCTAGTGCTGTCAGCTGAACGCATGGTTCTTCTAGTGCTATCAGCTGAACGCATGATTGAACACATGGTTCTTCTAGTGCTGTCAGTTGAAAGCATACTTCTCTCAGTGCTGTCAGCTGAACGTATGGTTCTAGGGAGATACGTGCAATCGAGTACACACACACACACACACACACACACACACACACACACACACACACACACACACACACATACACACACACACACACACACGCGCGCGCGCGCGCGCGCGCGCGCGCACGGATGCACGCACACACGCACGTATACACACACACACACACACACACACACACACACACACACACACACACACACATACTCACACACACACACACACACACACACACACACACACACACACACACACACACACACACACACACGCACGCACGCACGCACGCACGCACACACGCACACACGCACACACACACACACACACACACACACACACACACACACACACACACACACACACACACACACACACACACACACACACACACACACACACACACACACACACACCACCACCACCATCACGTGTTCTCATCGAACACGGAGGACAGGCGAAGTAGTTCCACAACATTAAGGTGCAACATCATCACACTCATCACTGGAGATGCAGGTAATAACCAACTCTGGGGGCAGAGGCAGAAGGAAACACATGGAACCATCAGGAATGGAAGTGCCACGCCATCTTAACAGTGCAAGAACAGAGCGCCAGCCACAGTGCCACAAGGAAAGAGTAGAGCAGTCTGTTTATCCCTCGCACTGGTTTCAAACCAAAGCCCAGGCTTTCGTCAAACAATACAGGCAAGAGGAAAGTAATTTGCAGCTGGATAACAAACTATTTAAAATCCGTCCTGAAAGAGTTTTTACCACGTTCTTGAGGTGGCTGTAAAGAAGAAACAGTTTTGTGCCGTTTGCGTACAGGCCACTCCTTGTACTCCCATTCTTATCTTTTGAAAGATGAAGAAGCTCCGTAGTGCATTCCATGTCATGTACCACTCATAGGGAAAACGTATTCTTTCAGAAGTGTTGGGACTTGCATGATGTGAAACATAAACATTTTACAGCAGATTCCATGAAAAAGCTTGTCCAGAGATGTCCGATCTAATGTGCTCTTTGAATTTCTGAAATGGATTAAGATTTTTCACCTTATCTAAGATTTTACGGAAGAAAGATTTTTTTTTTTTTTTTTTTTTTTTACAAAAGGTCAAAAGTGTGTTTTAAAGGGTTGTGTGAATGAGTTTTTTTTCAATGACCTGTGAGTTGACTTCAACGTGGTGACAGTCCTGTGCCGTCTTGCGCCGTTTGTACACAAGCCACTCCTTTAACACCCATCCTTATCTTTAAAAAGGTAAAGAAGCTCGGTGGTGCATCCTACGTCGTGTACCACTCACAGTGAAACACTTTCTTTTAGTGTGTTGGGACTTGCATGATGTTAGACATAAACGCTTTGCAGCAGACTCCATGAAAACCTTGCTCAGAGATGTCCCATCTGATGTGATCTTTGAATTTCTGAAAGAGATAAACATTTTTCATCTGATCTCAGATTTTACGGAAGAATTTTTTTTTTTTTTTTTTTTTTTTTTTTTTTTTTTTAATCGAAATTTCTGGTGTGTTTTTAGAAGATGTATTTTAAAGTTGAAAAAGTCTGGATTAGCTGTTCCGTCCTTATTACGTAACTCACTACGCATTCTGATCAACTTTGCTAAAGTCTTGATTGGCTACTCCGTCCTTTTCAGAACGCATATGCTGAGTGAAAACTTTGATAAAGTCTTGATCAGCAGTTCTGTCCTGAATAGGTAATTCGCAGCGCAGTGTGAGACATTTTTGATAAAGTCTTCATCTGCTGCTCCATTATATTTAAGTGACATGCTATGTAATGTGAGAAATTTTGGCAAAGTCTTGTTTAGTTGTGCATGCTCATAAGTTGACCTGTATGACAAGAATTTTCATGCTCATAAGTTGACCAGCATGACAAGAATTATTAAAGTCGTAATCCGCTACTTCGTCCTTAGTAAGCAACGAACCATGCAGTCTGATAAAGTCTCGATCGCTTTTCTGTCCTCAACAATTAACAAATAACGCAGCACGACTAAAAGTGGATAAGTCTTGATTCGTTATTCGTCCTTAAGACACGAACCAAGAAGGCGATCCAAGATTTGATTTCCTCGAACAGCTGTGTGGTACATAGTGGGTAATCTTGTACGTGTGGTCCATAGTGGGTAACCATGTATGTGTGGTCCATAGCGGGTAATCTTGTACGTGTGGTCCATAGTGGGCAACA
>JADBJO010003076.1:79865-92365 GCA_016801955.1 Conus betulinus
ACTGATTGTTTAGTAGATTTGTGTTTTCCTTCAGGGTCCTGTACTAGGTTTTTCTGGTTGTTTCTCAATCCCAACTGACACCTTCTCTTAATATGTTTATACCTATTTAGTAGTCTTTCTGAATTAGGGCGTAGTTTCAATTTCTTAAAGAACCGATGTTTCCTTCTCAACAAACATTTAGTTTTTGTATTGATGTATGGCTGGTGGTTCTTGCTTGAAGTTATTTTAGTAGGTATGTTGTTATTCATAATAAATTCCAAGTTAGGTTTATACACTTCCAAAGGTCATTGACATTATCTTTAACACTATGAGACCTCAAAAAAGACGACTGAAATCATGAGTATCCCTGCGTAATTTTGGTAAGTCTGCTTGGTTCCAGAGTCTGATGGTACGTTTAGGGGGTTTTCTTCAAAAGGGTTGAAAGTTGCTCTCTAAGAGAATTATGTCATGATCGCCCAGGCCTGCAATTAATTCCTGATTGCCTAAAGCGCCTGGACAATTGGTAAAAAATAAATCCAGGAATGCATTGCCACGTGTTGGTATTTCAACTGACTGCACTAATCCAAGGTCTTTGGTGGTGTCAAAAAACTGAGCATTAATGCTTTTATTGTATTGATTACCAAGTATGGCATCATCACGCCAGTCAGTATCTGGTAAGTTGAAGTCTCCACCAATCCATAATATTGCCTTCTTATTGGCCAAAAGAATGCCCGAAATGTCTCTGCAAATAGACGAACATACATTTTCATCTGAGTCTGGAGGTCTGTATACTGATCCAACAATGACAGGTCTCTTATTCTTAAAATTAATCCTACAAAATAAACTTTCACTATTTTTGCCTTGATATAAAAACTCAGTGGGTAAGTTCTTCCAAATGGCAATCAAGACTCCCCCACCTCTTTTTTTCCCGAGTCTGTCCTTTGTATAAATGTCAAAATCATCCATTAGAAGCTCACTGCTGGATGTTCCAGTTTCTAGCCAAGTTTCTGTTCCAATTACAACATCAATGGGTTTTTTTTTTTGGTGACTAAATTACTGAGTTTTTCCTTTTCTTGACCAGTGATTGAAAGTTTACGACTATGCATTAAAGTTTATCTTTTTTTCTTTTGATAATTTGGAGTTCGGTTGCACTTTATGATTTAGGATTTTATCAGTTTTAGAATCAGGGGTGGATGCAAACTTAGGACAGAATTTCAAGTTATCTTTTGGGGATCGGTCTGGTGAGAAAGGATCAAAACGGTTGCTTTCTGAGCTGCAATCTTCAAAAGAATCTTCAAAAAGTCTCGAACTAAAGTTTGGAAGCCCGCAGGTAAAACATGTCCAAGATATATCACTATTACATAATGCTTCATAAACTGCTGAATTTAATAACATGCATTTGGTGTTATACCATGTATTGCAAACGTCACAGGCAACTGCTTTATGTTTCCATGTGACTCGCAAATTGCAGACTGTGCATGGATATTTTACTTTGGTGGATGGACCAGGATTGAGCTCAACATCTCCCGATAGTAGGAAAAGGCTTAAGAGCCATGATTTAACTCCTCTATGTCTAACTCTTTTGTTAAAACAATTACTTATCACTGTACTATTTCTGATATTAATTGAAATCAGAGGTTCAAATCTGGCCTAGTAATCGACGTGAGAACAGTGCTCGGCACAGGTGTACACAGGAGGCTAACATGGTTCAAGTTGCAAAAAGTGTTATAACCTGCACAAATGGGACTAAAGGCGTCAACATCTACATCTAAAATTTCAAATTGTAATTCAAGCCCAGTGTTCCCAGCAGCGTGATTAAAGATGCAGTGGAGTAGGTTGGCAGATCATGAGGTTGATTATCGTGGCGTGTCTGTGCAAAGACTTGTAGCTATTACTGTGAAGAGTTTCGTGGACAAGGGGTAGGCCACGCAACGGTGGAAAAACGACCACAGGGACAGGGCGTGAGGGACCACACAGACGAAGCTGGCAGGCTGAGGTGGTGGGTTTGAATCTTTAGATGGTACCTGTGTAGCAGATCTTCTTCCAAAAACATCTTTGCTTCCTGGTGGGTCTTCTCTCTGCGTGTGTGTGTATTGAGTGCATGAATGTTTGTGTTGTTGTTGTTGTGTTGTGTTGTGTGTGTGTGTGTGTGTGTGTGTGTGTGTGAGAGTGTGTGTGTGTGTGTGTGTGTGTGTGTGTGTGTGTGTGTGTGTGTGTGTGTGTGTGTGTGTGGTGTGTGTGTGTGTGTGTGTGTGTGTGTGTGTGTGTGTGTGTGTGTGTGTGTGTGTGTGTGTGTGTGTGTGTGTGTGTGTGTGTGTGTGTGTGTGTATTGATTGCACGAATGTTTGTGTGTGCGCGCTTGTGTTGTGTGTGTGTGTGTGTGTGTGTGTGTGTGTGTGTGTGTTCTCTCTCTCTCTCTCTCTGTGTGTGTGTGTGTGTGTCTGCTCTCTCTCTCTCTCTCTCTCTCTCTCTCTCTCTCTCTCTCTTTCCTCCTCCTCGTTTCACTCTACCCTCTTTCCTCGTGCTATATTCCTCGAACACAACTCACCCTCTCTCCCACCCTCTCTCTTTCAACTTCATTCACCACTTTAGGCTTCACAAGGGGAGTATTGCGCGTGTTAATGTCTGTACTGTTTTTTACTACTTTGTCACTGAGGAAGGCTCATTGCCGAAAAAATTTCTTGTCTTGTTTTGTGTGTGCATTAAAAGTGCGTTTACTTCACACATTGTTTTGTGTGTTTCCGCTTTTTCGTCATCTAAGTATTGTGAGATACGGATGAGAAATGAGGGAAAAGACTCACTTTTGTCTGGGCGAACAGCACGGAATTTCTCCCCAAAAGCCATCAGCTGTGCACTGGAACTTCTTGAGCAGTTCCTCTTTCAATGTGTCCCACTTTTGCTGCCAGTGTGTGGTACAGGACCAATGCGGCCCCCTTAAACAAAGAAGCAACATACAATGTCCATCTTTGGCCACCTGCAAGAAGTAGCATGACTTTCAAACGGAAAAGGAACGAATCGATGTCGTCTTTGTGTTCGTCAAAAGGGGGAAGTTCGGGAAAGTACGTAGATTTAGGGTGAGAATCTTGAACCTGAACAGAGGTGTCCAAACTAGTATATTGTCTTGTTTGGAGTAGTTTACTTTCTCTCTCTATCTCAAGTTCTATTTGTTTTCAGTTTAAATTTATGCTCACGCCTCTGTCTTTCCAATTCTCTGTCCTGTTATCTCTTTCTGCTGCTAATATTTCTCTCTGTAAGTCTGTGTTTCTCTGTTCCTTTTCATCGTCTAATCTTTCCTTTTGAAATGCTTTTTCTCTCTCTCTCTCTCTCTCTCTCTCTCTCTCTTCCTCTCTCTCTCTCTCTCTCTCTCTCTCTCTCTCTCTATCTATATATATATATATATCGCCCTTCCCTATCAATACACTGTTGGACATATTGACTAAGTTTCTCGCTGGTATATCCAAGGCGAGTTGCCTGATACATGTATTTATCAAATGGATCCATACTGTAATATAATCAATGGAGTATCAAATTAGCAAAAAGTTATAAATACGGAATGAAAAAAAAAAAAAAACAGACAATACTAATTTTTTTTAATGAAAATTAGAGCACGAACATAGATATAAAAAAAAATAGAAAATGCAAAATCATGAAACAAATGCGCGCTCTAATACATTAAATGAATATGCAACCGACAAACAAATGGAATGACAGACAGTTAGAAAGGAGGGGCACACGGAAATCTAACCAAGAAGCCTTAATAAAATATGCAGTGAATATAAAGAAACTAGATAGGAGCTTACTGAAGAGAAAAGTAAGAATTGGAAGAAAAATGAGGTGAGCGGAAACTCAAAAGAGAGCAGAAACGGAACACAAAAAAGGAAATGAGGCAAGGAACAGAAAACCCTCAGATAGCACTCTAGAAGCAACTATCTCCCGTAAAACTGGAGACAGGGTAACTAACGGAACACAAACAAAAAAAACACAACAGCAGGAACAAAAGTATAAATGTGCAGGGGGGTTCTGTAGTTCCGTGCCATCCCTCCCCAAACCATTATGGATCCACCACCATAGCGATCACGCTCGCTCACGAGACCATCGTGATAGCGTTCTTCTTGCCGCCGCCAGACACGGTTCCTGCCGTCATGAAATGATTAGGCAAAGCGGGACTCGTCAGTAAACAATACTCTTGCCCACTGATCTCTGGTCCATGCTAAGTGACGCTGGGCCCAAGCACGGTGAACTGGTGTCAGGACAGGACGGACGGCTGGTCGTCTTGAGCGCAGGTGTGCCTCTCTCAACCGGTTCCGAATGGTCTGGTCACTGACGGTGACATTGCCGGCTGCTTGCAGCTGCCCCCTGAGTGTGTCGGAAGTGGCCGTTCTCTGCCTCAGAGCCGACAGGACAACAAACCCTCCTGCTACCCTTGGGCGTCCTGGACGTCTTCGCTCAGCAACACTTCCTGTCTGGTTGAAGCAGTCTCTCAAAGTCTGAATGACTGAATAGGCGACTGGCCACGCAATTGCCCGCTCTTGGTCATCCTGACTCAGTCGTTGTCTCCGGGGCATGGTTGCAAAAGTGCCGTAAACACAGGCATAAATGCCCACCAGTCTCTCAAACTGGCTGACCTGTGTTCAGATAAGACATGGGTTGCACGTGCATTGCAGTATTCCTGCAGTTCAGATGTGCTTTGTTGCACAGGCCTGTTTGATTTGCACCCTTTTTTTTCGTGCAGTATCTGCACATTTCAGTTCACAGCTGTGATGTGCATGACACAGACTGAGTTGATTTCTGATCAAATTCAAGTTGACTGATCAGGCATGCAACCAAATTCAGTAAGTTTGGGTGGGTGCAGTGCCGTGTTACTGGAAAAAATAAAGTCAAACAAGGNAAAGAGGGATTCCCTCTTTCTGCGCATGTCTTGAATAACCACAAACGTCGTGCCGTCTGCTTTACAGATGCGGAGGTTCTTGTCCTCTTGCAGGCCATTAGAGATGACCGACAAGTTCTGTTGTGTAGGATAAATACTAGCAACATGATCCGCAAAAAGAATGAAGCGTGGGCGAGAGTTGCAGCTGATGTGTCAGCCTTGGGCGTAGCGTTGCGCACAGTGACGGGGGTGCGCAACAATGGAGAGATTTAAAGGAGGTGTTGTGGCAGAAGGCTGCTGCTTCGAAGACTGGGGGTGGGCCTCCGCAGAAAACTCCACCCATTCACTGACTTAGTGAACGCAATCCAGGGTGAGGGCTCTGCACTGTCATCTGGCATTGCAGGTATGTAGCATGTACGCTGGAATTGTGTGTATTTCAGTGTTTGTGCTAATGATTTGGGTGTCAGTTACTGTTCTTTGTGATATGTATTACTGTCCATCTGTCATTCTGTGCCTTGTGTGAAATGTGTAACTGTTACTGTTGTCAGTGTCACTAGTCAGTTTAATGTCAGACTGTGACAACTTTCATCATTATTATTTTTTTTCTTTTGACAGGCTAACATGACACTGTAAAAGTGTAATCAATGATCAGTGTGTAACTGAGAGTGAGACTGACTCTCTCTCTCTCTGGCTGTATATGTGTCATTGTGTCGTGTCTTGCGTGTAATATGATTCCTGCAAAGTAGAAGAACATTAGTCCTAATTGATAGTAAGTCTTGAAATCATACCCTTTCTGTAGCTCTAGAGTGTGGATTATTGGATTACTACCTCCAAAACGAATTGTGAAGTAGTCAAACTACCAATGTTTGTGATGATTTTTTGTACTATTACTACTAATTATACTAATAGATACTAATGATGTTTTTTTCCAGTATAAAATGAAGGTGTTCCTCTACTGATATGCACAGTTATAATATCTGAAGGAATTCAAACAAAACAAGTTATATGATGTTACATGCTAATACTAAAGTGCATTTTCCCTGTGTGTGTGTGTGTTGTTTTTTTGGGGGGTGGGGTGCTAAACAATGTCTTATGATCGATATTATATATATTTTTTTTCTTCTTTTCAGTGCACGGAACAGATTCAAGCAGCACCTAGACTTGAGAGTGTGAGTATTTTGCCTTTTCTTTATTTTTTCTTTCCAACTATTCATTCATCTACTACAATGTAGTGAAACAGAGGCACCTGTCTTGTCAGCTTTTCTCTGTATTGTACCTTTTATTGTGTTAATAGTGTTGAACTCAAATGTTAAACTGAATCACAAATAGCCTACGCACATACACATACACACACACTTACACAAACACATGTGTATGTTGATAGTATAGATATGTTTTCAGTTTTGTGGAGCCCATGGGTGATAACTACTTCTTTCTGTCCCACTGTCAGTCTCCTTACACTTCATTTCCTTTCATTGTTAGCAACATTTGATGATTTTATGCTGCTTCCAGAAAACATTCAGGCAAAAGCTTGTGTGATGTGAAGATGTAGAACTGAGGCTGTGAAAAAACACAGTACATACACACATATTTCAGGTTTGGTTTTATAGCATTGGTTCAGTTTGTACTTGTATGCTTTGAAGCCTTTAGCCTGTTATTTTGTCGCTCCCATGAACATGCTTAGAATTTTTCTGGCCTAAATCATTCTATGGTAAAGTTTGTTGAGTAGATACTAGATATACTGTGACCAATGTTTGTCCAGTAGATATATCAAGGTGTTGATGGTTTCCGCTTTAACAAAGTGATTACATAGACCTACTCTGTGATAGTATATATTGTAGTCACAATGTCTTCTCCCACTATGTTATAGAGATTACAACCCTATTCTTTGGCCTATTACATGTGATATTACTCTAGCAGTATAGATCAGCAAAAATGTTGATTTACATACTTCCTAAATTGTCTTCTCAATGAAACGAGCAGACTAATGTATTACTGTTAGTGCATTCATTGATAACTATTAATCATTCTCAAGAGGTGAAAGACTGTACAATAATTGATAAAATATATTTTCCAGCAGGTGAAAGATATTTGAAATTTTGGAGATGACAGAGAGAGAAGTGGGGAGGAGGGGGTTATTTGGATCAAATGATTTAATCAATGTGTTGGTGAGGTGGAGAGAAAGAGAGAAGTGTGCACTCCATGGTTGTGGTCAGTATCTGTGTTAAAAAAAAACTGAATAATTTTGCAGCTGAGCACTTTACTTATGTATTATC
Organism: Conus betulinus; assembly: GCA_016801955.1. NCBI lineage: Eukaryota > Metazoa > Mollusca > Gastropoda > Neogastropoda > Conidae > Conus > Conus betulinus. Next base: position 86,988 of record JADBJO010003076.1, read on the forward strand.
TTTCTGTCTTGTTTATTGTGTTTTTTATTGTTTGTTTGTTTATGTTACTGTTACAGCCTATTGGTTTTCTTGATTTTTTTTTTTAGAAACTTGCTTCATGTATGTTTCAGCAAGAGACTGTGGTGTCAAGAAATCCAGTGATACCCAAAGAGGAATATGTGTCAACAGGTAATGAATACTTGATTTCTTTTTTATTATGTTTTTTTTTTTAATTGATCAATAGCATATTCAAGCTTTTTTTTTTTGCCTAGGGTCAAGTCTCCACTGGACCTCTTAGGGGCTGCAGTCTGGATGCTATGTGCCAAATGTGGTGCTGATTGGCTCAGAAATGTGTTCACTGTGGCTAACATAGCAAGTTTGAACCTGTCATATTATGAACAGAGACATAAGATTTAGAAACTGTGCTTTGGCGTTTTGTTATTTAAGTGTGAGAATCCCTCTGTCTGTCTTAGTCAGTCTGTGATTAAGACTGAGCATAAGCTTGTTCTAGCACTTGAATATTTCATGTAGTCTTTGCCACATAAAGCTGCTGTGCAAAATGCAGGTATGGCGCTCATTTAGACACCATGGAATTTATTTTGTATGAAAATTTTTTTTCTTCTTTTTTTTTTTTTTTTTTTTTTTTGGGGGGGGGGGGGGGGGGGGGGGGGTGTTGTCTGCTTATTTTTGAGGCAGTTATTTGCTACATATGCAGTATGTCTGTTGCAGCGGGAGGTGGTGCGGTGGCATCAAGTTCTGTGGTGGTGTCAAGTTCACTTGTCACAATACATGGTGTCGACTGTGTGACAGCAGGTAATGTTTCTCTTTTCTAATGTTATCAAGGCTTCTTTAATACTATACCCATCGACTTTTGCAAAGGGATCACATTGCCAAACATTGGAAAAAAAAACCAAAACCCACTAACTTTGGTAAAAACAAATAACCACATTTCATTCTTCTTTTTCTTTTTCTTCCTCTTCAGTGTGGAGGGCCCACAATCCAACTTGATTATTCTGGCACATATTCCTTCTACTCCTGTTAGGTAATTCAGTAACAAAAAAAGAAGAAAAAAAGAAGAAATACAGATGTATATTTGAATTAAAATGAACTAGGTATCAAAAGTGATTATTTTTCAATTTGATCCTTAGCAAAAGTGGATGAGTATATATAGTAGGCTACTGTATATATGTAACTGAGCGGCCCAGTCGCTCAGTTGGACTGATTGGACTGGACTGTGTGTCCCATATTAATTCCACTACTACCAACCAAATTGGTTTGCAGGTGTCAGTCGAATATAAATTCTTCTTAGGAAGCTCTATATGATCAGCCATGCAGGGGTCCCTACTCTTACTAATGCTACAAGAATGTAATGTTTGTACAATAATACCATAGTGATTGATAATAGTAATAAAAGATGCTACAGTACATAATATTTTGGTTTAGTTATGTACATGTAATAAGTAAATAAAGATAGTTTGTATAGTTACAATTATGCATTGACTGTGAAGGTAATGTTTTTTTTCTGGCAAACACAATAATTTTTTTTCTGGATAGATATGGTTTTTAGTAAATGCCTCATTCATAAGTCATTGTTTTACATTTCTTTTAAGGCACTTCTTGATTTAGCAGTCTTTAGACAAATATTCAATAACAAATCTGAAACAAATGATCATGATCAATTTGACAGGATCTGATCCATGTGAGGTGCTCTTGGCAAGGAGCAGCCCCTACCGACCAGCCTCGGCCAATGCCAGCCTCTCCCAGGAAGGTATATGCACATTGACTTCATTGGCTCAATTGTGTTAGGATGCCTAAGGCCTATAAGAGTAAGAGAGAGAGAAGAGAGAGAGAGAGTGAGAGCACTGGCCATGAGACTACTTTTCTCTTGCATTCAGTCAATGTTGCTGAGGAGATCCCTTTTACATTTGAGACTGTACAACAGGTATGGTCTGAGGTTTTATGTTACTCAGCAGACAGACCTCTATATTTTTGTACACCTAATATTTTGGAAATAGTTGTAAATATACTATTTTTTTCTGGAACTGACCCAGACATTTTAGACCAAAAAACACAAAAATGGTTATATATTGAAACCAAAACATGACGTCAATAAATATGTCTGTTTAAAGCTGGATATTTGGACATTGAAATAGTGTGCACAATGTAAAAACTGTGTAACTTTTTATATGCTACTTGATAAAGGCGAACAAAGTTCACATACACTTTTAATTCACATTTTCCACATATTTATAGCAATTTTTTTTGGGGGGGGGGGGGGGGGGGAGGGGGGCAAAAACTCAGCCTTTGAATGTGATAAAATGTCTGTGGGATCTTTCCCCTTTGTGACAGAATCTATAATGGTTTTTCTTTTTAACAGATGAAATGATCTTGGATTTAGTGGCAGCCAGCTCTGTGTCCACACCAGTTTCAGGTGCAAGGAAGGCAAGTCAGGAAATACCTTCATAGTGCAGGATATGGCATGCAGGCATAAAAACATTTACCACCAATAACCCATTTCTTTGAAACACTTTGTAATGCAGTTGGGATCCGTTAATTGACTTAAGGGAACCTTATGCTTTAAAACCACATGTGTGCAGTATGTTTTCAGGAGGTTCCACTTCACTATCACATTCTCTGTTGTCTCATTGGCTATTTTCTCTATTTCTATTTTCTGCCTATCATGGTCTTCACTTTCATGAACAACACTGCAAGTGCCTGTTTCTCTTAGGCCTGGTTGATAGCAGAATATAATATGTGTCTGTGATGTGTTATGAAAAAAAGCATAAAAATCAGCCCTGTCACAGAGTCCCACACTGAAATTGAACTCCATAGCACTGAAATCACTATCATCATTGCATTTAGAAATATGTCACATGATCTTTGGTGATACTTATTGGAGCATGGCTCTGTAGCAGCAATAGGGGAAAAAGGCAAAAAAAGAACCCCAAAACAACTCTGACACATATCCATCCAACTGGGGCTGATCACCGGCGATAATACTTTTTTTTAATTTTTGACGTTTTTTTTAATAACCTGTGTATGTAGAATAGAAAAAGACATTTGTCTGAATGAAAATCTGCGGTGTACACTCTTAATCTCATTACTCATTGTCAGTTCTTTCTTTCATGCAGTTCACTCTTGAACCTCATCCACTGAGGCAAAGTCAGAATGTAAATACATTTTGTACAGCCTTAAATGAAAAGAACAGACACAAACTACAGTTTTAAAACAGTGGATATATGTTTATTTATCAACACAGCACATATAAAATTAACAAAGCACAAACACAAAAGAGTAGGTCAAGTACAAGGTATCTAAAATCATACATGCCAGTACTATGAATCAGTAATCATGTTGATAGAGAATCACTGAATTCACGGGCAATACATTCCACACACTTCTCATCACAGCTATCACTGTCTGAAAGCACTCCTCCCATCAAACTTTCAGAAATTGAAGCAGTGGACTCTTCAATCCAGCAATCCCACATAAATGCTTATGTTTGCACAAAAATCACTAGAAAAGCCAAATATTGGTGTGCATTAAAAACTTGTGTCTTCTTATTTCAGGCATAGCCATGACACCGACTACCCGTGGTGTGAAGAGGAGATCCGATGCATCAGAGAAGCAAATGAAATATGATGCTGGCTTACAACAGCTAAGTGACAGCCCGGTGGAAACCGACAAATGTAGGAGAGAGTTTTACAAGAGTGAAACTGCTCTGATTAATGTCCGAAATAGAGAGAGAACAGAGTGCAACTGCTCTGAACAATCTACGAATTGAGAGAGAACAATTACAAATTCAGAAACTTAAACGAGAGCTTGGTTTAGAGTAACGCTTGATTTTACGATTTGCACAATTGTAAGATTGCTCCTCCTCCCATTATTTTTAAAGAGAGTTGTGACATGTTTAGTTCTCAAGTAATGCTTGACAGAAAGTTTTATGTCAGTAATTCTTGATGTGGTTTAACAAAATTCTTAGTTTTATTTCTCCAGCAGCTATGGATTGCACCTAATTTCTTGTTCCCTCATGTGCCTGAAGAATTATTATTTCTTGAAATTCTTCTAGTGTTTCACTGTTTCTAGCTGTTGGTATCGACTGAGAAATAACACTGTCTGAAACTATGCAACCGTAAAATATTGCTCGATGAACCTCTGTCGAACTAACTGACCCGCAGCCCGTCGCCTTCTTTCAGTGGGGTCGTGCGCCTGTGGGTTGGCCTGTTCATCCACTTCACCTTGAGCATTCACTTCTGGACCTCTGTGGACATCATCTTCTGGAGCGTCTGGTGGCAGGTCAATGTTGTCCGGTGGCAGGTCGATGTTGCTGCTTCTTGCAAAGTTGTGCAGGATCAGGCAGGCAGTGATGATCTGGAAACCAAACAGAACATGTACATGTTCCATGAAATTTGCACATTTACATGTATGGCAATATGTGTGAACCTGCAGTCAAAGATTTTAAAAAAAGCCCCCTTAGCTTTTTATCAAGGCTGTAAGGACAATGACCTTTTTCTTGGGTCTAAGGCTTGGCATAGTGTGGTGGGGCCCAGTTCTCTTCCTTTCAACATTTTTAATCTCCCCCAGAATAATTTTTCAGTCAAGCACCCATTTTGCGCTGGTTGGATTTATGAAAAATTTGATTACACTGCCTTTCCTATGGATACACTAACAGTGCCATAGATTTTCAAACCAGGACTTCTTGCTTGTAACCCCCAAATGCTAAAAACACTGAACTGTGGCAGCAAAAAAAAAAAAAAGCGAAAGATTCATTTGTTCATGAAAAATGTTTATGCATGTTTTCAAAATGTGGCTCCTCGGGTTCAGAAATTTAGCTCGCAATATAGTGAAATTAGGACTACAGTCTTGTAACATTATTTTTCACAGGTTTTTTGTGCATGTAATGATTCTATTTTTGTTCCACATGTTCTTCTGGATGCCCATTACTACATCCATTGTATTATGCAACGAATATGGCAGTGTCGAAAATATTCTGTACACAGCTATATTTTTTTTTTTTTCATATGGGTGCTGTTCTTAGCCAATCACATACTTATAGGCAAGCTATGGTATTTTTCTTGATTAAGGTAGTTACATTATTATTTTATTAAGTATTGCATTCTTTTTTTTTAACTCTTTATTTAGGTGAGTTTTCTGTTTGTTTGTTTCTTTGTTTAATACTTTTCTTTCACTTCAGTCTAATATCATGTTTGCTGAAAAGGCTTCAAATACACTACTAAAATGAACTGATTATGAGTTTGATCCTGGTGTTGTGTGTTGCTGGCTGTGCATCTGTAATCTTTCTTCTGCCTGTGTCTTTCAAACTTTGATATGTTGAAATGTGTGTGTGTGTGTGTGTGTGTGTGTGTGTGTGTGTGTGTGTTCCTCATGCATGGCCACAG
>JADBJO010003076.1:99865-108015 GCA_016801955.1 Conus betulinus
CACCCGTCGGGTGACAGCAAGAAGTTGACCTCCGATGCGGGATCACATTCGTCCAGCAGCAGCGTGTCCCAGTCTCCCGAAAGACCTCGGTTGTCTCAAGATGAGAGCTCCCCATCATCATCGGATCCTTGCTCCAGTTCGTCCTCAGGGGATGCCTGCGAGTCTTCAAGTAATGGTAGACCCGAATTATTGCAGCAGGGGAGCCTCGAGCCTTCGTCAGGTGACACCATGAGCCTCAGGTTTCCCCTGCCAGCACCAGTACAACTCACAGGAGTTCCCCTGAAAGCAAGCTCTGCTGAGGATTCTAGCATCGGGACTGTTCATAATGACAGCAGTAGTCCGCAGTCTTCCCAGGGTGCTGGTGCTAACTCGTCACCGCTTGAGAGCCCCGAGTGCCCTTCAAATGCAGAGCAGGAGTTGCCCACCGATGGTTCCTCACATTCGTCTCGGAGCTCTACGCCCGAGTCTCTGGAACTCCGTCCGTTGTCTGATGTTGACAGTGGTCCGCCATTAAGGGAGTATTGGCCCAGATCGTCCGCAGAGGAGTCCAGCGAGTCTTCAGATACTGACAGACTTCAGTTTTTTACGGCATGGCGGACCAAAGCGTTCATCAGGTGATGGCCCTGTGTCTGAAGAGGAGGACTGAAGTTTGATAGCCTCCCCTGTCAACTGATGTTTGATGTTTGATGCCCCCCGCCCCCCCCCCCCCCCCCCCCCCCCCCCCCCCCCCCCCCTCCACTGATAGTTTGAATTTAGATAGCCTGTCCCCCCCCCTGTCCCTGAAGTTTGAATAGCCTCCCCTGTCCCTGAGTTTGATAGCCTCCCCCCTGTCACTGAAGTTTGATAGCCCCCCCTGTCACTGAAGTTTGATAGCCTCCCCTGTCCCTGAAGTTTGATAGACCTCCCCTGTCACTGAAGTTTGATAGCCTCCCCTGTCACTGAAGTTTGATAGCCTCCCCTGTCACTGAAGTTTGATAGCCTCTCCCCTGTCACTGAAGTTTGATCGCCCCCCCCCTCCCCTCCTCACTGAAGTGTTTATAGCCTCCCTGTCACTGAATCCCCCCGCCCCACCCCCCGTCCCTGAAGTTTCCCCCCCCCCCCCCCTGTCACTGAAGTTTGATAGCCTCCCCTGTCACTGAAGTTTGATAGCTGCCTGTCCTGGAAGTTTGATAGCTGCCTGTCACTGAAGTTTGATAGCTGCCTGTCACTGAAGTTTGATAGCTGCCTGTCACTGAAGTTTGATAGCTGCCTGTCACTGAAGTTGATAGCTCCCTGTCACTGAAGTTTGAATAGCTCCTCACTGAAGTTTGATAGCCCATGTCACTGAAGTTTGATAGTTCCATGTCACTGAAGTTTGATAGTTCCATGTCACTGAAGTTTGATAGCTTCCCTGTCACTGAAGTTTGATACTTCCCCTGTCACTGAAGTTTGATAGCTTCCATGTCACTGAGTTTGATAGCTTCCATGTCACTGAAGTTTGATAGTTCCATGTCACTGGAGTTTGATAGTTTCCATGTCACTGAAGTTTGATAGCTTCCTGTCACTGAAGTTTTGATAGCTGGCCTGTCACTGAAGTTTGATAGTTCCATGTCACTGAAGTTTGATAGTTTCCATGGTCACTGAAGTTTGATAGTTCCATGTCACTGAAGTTTGATAGTTCCCTGTCACTGAAGTTTGATAGTTCCATGTCCACTGAAGTTTGAATAGTTTTCCATGTCACTGAAGTTTTGACCCCCCCCCCCCCCCCCCCATACTAAAGTTTGATGTCCCCCTGTAACCGTTCATCTTGACCCTCCCTGCCACTGTCACTGAAGTTTGATAGCCCCCCTGTCACTGAAGTTTGATAGCTCCCTGCCCCCGAAAGTTTGATAGCCCCCTGTCAACTAAGTTTGATAGCCCCCTGTCACTGAAGTTTGATAGTTCCCTGTCACCCCCCCCTGTCCACTGAAGTTTGATAGCCCCCATGTCACTGAAGTTTGATAGCTCCCTGTCACTGAAGTTTTGATCAAGCTCCCTGTCCCTGACGTTTGACCCCCCCCAGTTTGAACCCCCCATCACTGAAGTTTTGCACCCCCCCCTGTAACCGAACCCTGATACAACCCTGCCCCATACCCCCCCCCCCCCCCCCCCCCCCCCACCCCCCCTGTCACTGAAGTTTGAATAGTCCCCCCCCCCCAATCGTGTGATACCTCCCTGTCACTGAATTTGATAACCCTGTGCCCCTGTACCTGATAGCCCCCCTTCAACCCCCCCCCCCCCCCCCCAACCCCACCCCCCCCCCCCCCCACTGAATTTTAAGCCCCCCAACCCAACCCCCCCCCCCCCCCCCCCCCCCCCCAGCCCCCCCCCCCCCCCCCCCCACTGACGCCCCCCCCCCCCCCCCCCCCCCCCCCCCCCCCCTCCCCCCGTCGTTAACTGATTTGCGGGGGGGTGGTAGCCCCCGGTCACTGCAAGTTTGATAGCTCCCTTGTCACGGAATTTTGATACCCCCCTTTTGGCACGTGAAAGCCCAGCCCCCCTTCCAACTGAAGTTTTGGTCAGCCCCCCCCTCCCCCTCCCCCCCCCCCCCCCCCCCCCCCCCCCCCCCCCGTAACCGAATCTTGATAATCTCCTTGTCACTGAAGTTTGATAGCCCCCATGTTCACTGAAGTTTTGATACCCCCCCCTGTCACTGAAGTTTGATAGCCCCTGTCACTGAAGTTTGATAGGCTCCCTTGTCACTGAAGTTTGAATAGTCACCCCCCCCCAGCATATCCCCTGTCACTGAAGTTTTGATAGCTCCCCCTTGTCACTGAAGTTTATAATTTGATCCCCCTTGTCACTGAAATTTTGACTCCCCCCCCCCTGTCACTGAAGTTTGATAGCTCAGTCCCCTGTCACTGAAGTTTGATAGCCCCCTGTCACTGAAGTTTTGATAGTCCTGTCACTGCCACCATTGGTAGTTTCCATGTCACTGAAGTTAGAGCTCCTTATCCACCAAGTTTGATAGTCCCATCAATCACCCCATGATAGCTCCCTGTCACGCCCAAATCGAAAGCCATCGCCCCATGATAGCTACGTTCTCCCCATCGCCCCATGATAGCTCCCCATTGCCCCATGATAGCTCCATGTCCTAGCCCATGATAGCTTCCCCTATCACCAAGTTTGATAGCTCCCCATCGCCCACATTGATAGCGCTCCCCCTCGCCCCATGATAGCTCCCTGTCACCCCCATGATAGTTCCACAATCACCACCAGCATGATAGCTCCCCACGATCACCATGATATGTGATATCCCCTGATACCCCCCTGAAGTTTGATAGCTCCCCAATGCCCCACTTAAGTTGATAGCTAGCTCCCCATGTCACTGAAGTGTTTCTCCCCCCCCCCCCCCCCCCATGCCCCCCCCCCCCCCCCCCGCTCACAGAAATTTGATAACTCCCTGCAGTCAGCTTGATAGCCCCTGATAGCCCCCTGTCATTGAAGTTTGATAGCCCCCTTTCGCCTGCCACTGATAGCCCCCCTCGTCACGGATTAGTGATAAGCTCCCTGTCACTGCCACTTTGATAGCCCCCCTTGTCACTGAAGTTTACCTTCCCCTTGTCCCCCCACTTGTGTTTCCCACATCACTGCAGTTCCTTATACCCACCCAACACCATACTCATGTGTTTGATATCCCCCCCCCTGCACTGATACTTCCTGATCCCCACTCTGACTTTAGAATGCACTGTACTTTCCCTAGCCCCCCACTGACCTGTCACCCTCCCCGCTTACCCCCTTAAGCACCCGTAGCTCCCTATCCCCTACTCCCTGTAACTCCCCCCCCCCCCCCTGCACTACCCCTATACACCCACAAACCCCAGATAGCTTCCACTATGCCTCACCCATTGATAGCACGTACTTAGTTCCCCCCATGATATCTTACTCCTCCCCCCCCCATCTCCCCTTGAGACTCCCCCCCCCCGCATTCCCCCCAAACTTACTCCCATTGCCCCATGATACTTCCCCTTGCCCCATTATACCTCCCCATCGCCCGCATAGCTCCCCATCGCGCCCCCCAGCTCCCCTTCGCTCCAGCTTACTCCTCGCTCGCCCCACTGATAGCTCCCCTTGCCCCATTACAGTCCATCCCCATGATAGCCCCCCCGCCCCCCATGAAGCTCCCTTTATTGCCCACATGAGTAGCTCCCTATCGCCACATGATATTCCCTATCGCCCTATTATAGCCCCCCTATCGGGTCCCATCACCCTCCCTGTCACCACAACATGATCGTTCCCATCACCACAGCATGGGTCCCCCCCAGAATCCCACTATGTGGATATCCCTGACCCCACTTTGGTATTTCCCCAATGGACCATGCATGCTAGCTTCCCAATAGTCACCCCCCCCCCGCCCCCCCCCCAAACAGCGCCCCATTCCCCCCGCATAACACCCCCCCATCCCCCCCCCCCCCCACCCACCCACCACAACAGGTGAACCGGACCCAGATCACAGCCCCCCCCCCCCCCCCCCCCCACCCCACACACACCCCCACCACACACACCAACACACCACACACCACACACACACAACACACACACACACACACACACACACACACACACACACACACATCAATCACCACACAGCTTGAGAATCTCCATCACCACAGAATTCTGATCCAACGCTTTGTTCCCAAAGCGTTAGGTCCACACCCCCGACCATTCGCATATCTGAATTCAAACCCTGTCATCTCGCCTAAATCCAAGTACTTTTGTCTTCCCCCTGAAGTCCCAGCCAAGGATCCCCCCCCCCCCCCCCCCACCAACCAAATCCCAGTTTCCACATCTCCGAAGAATTCCAGTTCTATGCCCCGCAAGATTTCGAATCCAAGGCCCCCAAATTTCTGTCCGAGGTCTCTACAATATTTGCCTTCTGAGATGTGAGATATTCCGGAATGCCATTCTCACCTAACTATCAGTTAAATCCTTGGTTACCACGAACTTCCGGGACAACCTCTCAGAATTCCAGCCCTTGCCTTTCCTGGGTCCCGGGCCTTTGTCGTACCAGATATTCAGTTCTCTGTCTCCCCATCTTTCCGATAGCTGATGTTGATAATGCCAACGCCTACGACACCAGACTCAATTAACAGACCACAAAGAAGGTAAACGAATGCATCCCACATTTTGCAAAACGCCTACCAGGATGATGCAAATAGAATTACTGTAAACGGACGATGTTTGGCATCCATAAGGTCATTACTTAAATCATTTTCCTGATTTGCAAAAAAAAGTGCCATGACAAAAGGTTATGTGACCAATACAGTGTAAACAAAAGTCATTGACAGTGTCATAGACGAGACAACAAATGCCGGACACACTACAGGAGACTATTAAGTTACAATACAACCAACGAACCCTGGATCTCCTGTTCCAATAGCATCCCCACCATCACCGTGATTTCTGGCCTTCCTCAACCCTACCTCACTATGACTTCTGACCATCCTCATCCACACCTCACCATGACTTCTGACCATCCTCATCCACACCTCACCATGACTTCTGACCTTTCTCATCCTCACCTCACCATGACTTCTGACCATCCTCATCCCCAACTCACCATGACTTCTGACCATCCTCATCTCCACCTCACCATGACTTCTGACCTTCCTCATCCTCCACCTCACCATGACTTCTGACCATCCTCATCCCCACCTCACCATGACTTCTGACCTTCCTCATCTCCACCTCACCATGACTTTTGACCATCCTCATCCCCCACCCCCACCCCACCACTACACACACACACATTGAGCAACGGATTCGACGTTGTCATCCTCCCCACTGCTCCTGGTTCTACCGCCGTTCGGACGACTTAACCGGTTCCGACGGGACACTCTCAGGCAGATAAAAGCATGTTCTCAAACCAACAGCAAAGCTAGCGGATCCAGTAAACTGGAGAAGACGGCCATCAAACCTTTCTGCTGTGGACGCCTCGCGGTCCACCAGCCAGTCACGCCGACGCTATAGCACAGAGAATTGTCCAGAGAGAGGAACAGGTGTTTTGGGACGATACCTTATCATTGTTAACTGCAGTGGTGTGCGCCCACAATGATCAGGGGAACAACAGCCCCAAAACATGATTCGGATCGGAAAACAGACTGTTGTTGCTCCGTGTGTAATGTCTTGTGTCCTGGTTTATGTCAGTATGGAACCGAAGACGACCTCAGCAAGTAGTAAAACCGTGCTTCCAATTAATGCCGGGTGGAGAAGCGGAGCGGAGCAGCTGCTGCTCGTGACACAGTATCTCCCAGGACGGAATGTGCAGACTACACGAATTGCCGCCTACGAAATGCAGCAGAAATGTGAGAGTCGCAGGAATTATTTCCACCTCTCTCACTGTGAAAGTTCCGACTCAATATTTTGCCTGAGAGTCGTCGCAAACATTCAACAGTAACGGTATACAGGTGTGGCATCAATGTTTTCTTTTACCCAAAAGTTCTATTTTCTTACAGAATTAATCAAAGCGAACTATCTTCACAAAAAAGCTACAAGGGAATATGATTTTGTGAACATGTTAAAGAAAAAAACTCACATCTATATCCAGTGGCATGGTAATTTGTTTCTGATTTAAATGCTACCTACTTTAAATCGGTATAAGCAGTACTTAGGGTGAGTGTCTGTGCATGCGCGCGCGCGCGCGCACGCGCGCGCGCGCGCGCGTGTGTGTGTGTGTGTGTGTGTGGTGTGTGGTGTACTTTTGTTTGTTTTTGTGTAAGTTTTGATGGATGGTTTGGTAGCAACGTATGCATTTCGTTTAGAGTACCATGATCATAAGTACGCGCACATTATATTTTAAGATACTGATTTTTTTTACAGTCGGTACGACAATGATTGAACAAAAACAGGAAATGAAAAATGCCCTTATATGGTCAACAGAAGCGTGTTTGAACAAAATATACATGTCTGAAATTTCAGTTTCTTATGATTATTGCAGAGTAGAATCCTTAATCCCCTTTCCCCTGTATTGTCCAACCAAAGCTTCAACGATGAGAGAGGAGGAAAGAGTGACTAAACATGGAGTCTTGACAGTGTTGGATTAAAGAATGAAATTCTCATACACAGTAGCAGATGCATGACTGAAAGGAAAAAAAAAGAAAAGAATAAATGAATACAGAACAGATGTGTATTGAGTTACGTGAAGAGAACTGGATGGAAAAGTTTGAGCGTGTCGTTGCACAATCTGTTGCCGCCCGCCAGACAACCAAGGGGTAAAGGTTCCTTGGATTGTAGATCAAAGAACAGGGAGAGTCGTCCGGATTGACGGCAAATCATTGGCAGCACAGAACGTGCACCGCAGAATGAACACTCTGCTGCTGACGTCACTGATCCCCGCTGCCGCTGCTGGTGGTGGTGGTGATACTAATGCAGCTGCTGCCGCTGTTACTTTTTCAGCGGGCTACGGCTTCTGCTAGTGCCACCACCACCACAACTACTACTACTATACTACTACTGCAACTACTATTACTACAAACACAACAACAACAAAACTACTACTACTACTACTACTACTACTACTACTACTACTACTACTACTACTACTACACCACCACCACCACTACTACTGCTACTACTACTATAACCCACTACCACCACTACTACCTACCACTACTGTTACTTCTTCGGACTGCTACCTCTAGACTACTGCTACTAGTACTACTACTACTATCACCACTACCACCAGCCCACTGCTACTGCTGCTACCCTATTAACTACTATTACACTACTACTACTACTTCCTGTCTGACGTTACATTCCTACAACTCAGTATTGCCCTCCTGCTTTCCACATGAATGGTACTCTGTATTCGTTGAGGGCAATCCCGGAACTGAAGAGGCCCTTGAACATTCTCCTCATTGCTCCTTCCTCGACTCCGCTCCCTGTCGAAGCAACATCAGTTGTGTTCGACAGTTCTTTTAAAGACACCCTTTGCTTAGCAGCCATGAAGTCGGTCTGAAGTCAATTCTCGAATCAGGGGCACATATACTGAGAGCCCAGGTCACAACTGTGGGTTTAAAACACAAAAATTAGGTATAACGTCTGATAATGGTTCACGGGGAGAATAGAATCAAAAAGAAAAAAAAAACATTTCGCAGTCCCGGGCCACGCTGTACTGTTTTATTGAATGTGAA
>JADBJO010003076.1:115640-118140 GCA_016801955.1 Conus betulinus
ACTTGTAAACAAGAAATTCTATTTGCCATGCGAAAATTAAGGCTAACAAATCAGCAGGACCTGATTCTATTATTGGTGAATTGTTGAAGTATGCTGGACCTCAAGTTGTTGACGTTTTACTAGTTCTTTTCAACAGAATTTTTTGATGAGGGCATCTTCCCAGAAAACTGGACAGAGTCTGTAACTTTGCCCTCATTCAAGGAAGGCGACGTAGATAACCCTAATAATTACAGAGGTATTTCTTTGGTTGATGTTAGCTGTAAAGTGTATAGCACTGTTGTGAACAACAGATTGCAGGAATGGATTGAATGTAATAATATCACGGGGGAGCATCAGGCTGGGTTTTTAAAAAGGGTTACTCTACTATCGACCATATGTTTACTCTTCTTGCGTTTGTTCAGAAACAATTTTCATTGAATCGTAAATTTTATGTTGCGTTTATTGACTTTGAAAAAGCCTTTGACTCCATCAGCAGAAAGCTCTTATGGACTGTATTATTGAAAAATGGTATCAAGGGGAAATTATTTGGCTGTATTTGAGCCATGTACAAAGTTGTTAAGACTAGGGTAAGAAGTGGTTCAATCTGACAGATTATATTTAACTGTTTTGCTGGGGTAAAACAAGATGATGTTTGTAGTCCTGTGCTATTTTCTATATTCATTAATGAGCTTACCATTGAGGTTATCAATAATGGCCTTCATGGTGGACGATTTCCAGAAGATGTCTTAGAATTGTTTATCCTACTATTAGCAGATGATGCTGTTTTAGTTTCAGAAACGATAGTTGGCTTACAGCGTCAGCTAAATAATCTGAGCAGGGCTGCCTCTTCATTAGAGTTGAAAGTAAACATGAATAAAAGCAACATCGTGGTGTTTCGAAAGGAGGTTATTTGGCGGCAAGGGAAAGATGGATGTGTAACGGACTCACTATACCTGTGCTGAATGTATATAAATATTTAGGGATCTATTTTTCTACACGCCTAAGTTTTTACCTTTGCCTGTAAAGATCTTGCATGTAAGGCAAAGAATGTTTTGATATGTGCCATGAAAAGATTGGTTGCTTTGAATAAAATCCCTTGAGCTATTTCTAAAAATATTTGATTCCCAAATACAGCCTGTTTTGATATATGGGGCTAAATTTGGGGTTTGGATAGCGCTGTTGTTCATTGCGAGGCAGTACCTTTATTTGCTTTGAAGAGGTTTCTAGGTTTTGACAGGCGTATTTCTAATGATTTGGTGTATGGGGGGGAGACCAATAGGTATCCACTGTTCATTTGTTCAGCTATTAGATGCGTTCAGTATTGGTTAAAGCTTTTACACATGGAACATCATAGATTGCCTCGTAAGTCTTGTGGAATGCTGTTCAAATTAGATGTAAAGGGAAAAACAAACTGGGTTTCAAATGTGCGTGTATTTCTGTGTAAGCACGGATTTCGGGATGTCTGGCTGTCACAGGGTGTTGGAAATCAAACCCAGTTTGTTCATGTTTTCAGGCAAAGGTTGATTGACTGTAGATGGCAAAAGTGGGACGATCATATACTAAATAGTAAACGTTATGATTTGTACAGAATTATTCCAGTTTTTCGTTGTACTCAGCCTTATTTGAAATTTGATTTGGATATGCATCTGAAAAGATCCATTGCTAAATTCAGAGTCGGTGTTTCTGACACAAGGACTCATTACTTAAGTTACAGACAACATAGACAAAATGACTTGGTATATCCATTGTGTATGCAAGGTGAGAAAATGAAATATATTTTATGTTCTTTTGTCCAGGTTTAGAAGATATTCGTCAAAAAATTATTACACAGAAATATCATAGGCGCCCATGTATGTTTCGCTTACAGTTACTACTTAGCTCTAACAGTTATAAGGTTATTAGGAATTTAGGTATGTTTCTATTTAAGGCGTTTAAGATCAGAGAAATAATGACGTCTTAGATAGTCTTGTTGTGTTTTGTTTTTGTTTGTTGCTGTTGTTGTTTTCCTGATAAATCATTAGTTTCATACATTTAATGTGAATGATTGTGCTCATTCCCCTTCAAATGGGCCAATGGCCTTACTGTCTGGGGGTCTGTCTGTCTGTCTGTCTGTCTGTCTGTCTGTCTCTCTGTCTCTCTCTCTCTCTCTCTCTCTCTCTCTCTCTCTCTCTCTCTCTCTCTCTCTCTCTCTCTCTCTCTCTCTCTCTCTCTCATTTACCCTGTAATCGTGGGCGTTCAACTGTTCAAATCTAAATATCCGCCTTTTTCCCGGCCCCGTTGTGCTGTCGCTGGCCACGTCGCTCCTTCCCTCAATGAACTCTCCAAGATTTGCCAGACACACTGTAGAGAGTCAGGGTGCCACAGATTTTGCCGCTGGAACCAGTGCTATATCGATTCCTTACCAATCACCTTAATGCTCGCTTCAAAGACTTGTTTTTCAACTTGCCAAAGGCAGGAAATCCGTTCAAAGGAATGCGGAAGAAAACTCAGGGCTGAAACGATTAGGAGGGAAGGGGTAAAG
>JADBJO010003076.1:125640-138140 GCA_016801955.1 Conus betulinus
GTTTAAATTCATACAAAAATATTTTTTTCATTTTCCACCCCTTGCATCAACCAAATTATGCCAAATCCATTTTCGGTTAGTGCTCTTTTGATATCTGATGCCCAATTATGATGTCCTGTTTCATGCTGTCTAAGGAGCATTTCATACGCCTGTTTACATATACGAGTTACTGGTAACCGGGTTAGTTTTAGCCAGTATCTCAGACATTTAACGTAGGTTCTTATAAGTAACGGGTATCTACCTGATTCACCGTACGACATTTTGTTTGAAGAATGTAAAGGTATGTTTAAACATCTCTTAATGGCATAAATGTGAACATTTTTCCATATGTTTGTTTTCCTTTAATCCCCAAATTTCAGCGCCATACATCAGCATCGGTTCAATCTGAGAATCAAATCAATTTCCAAAACAAAATAATATCAGTGGATCCAAGTCTTCTCAAAGCACGAAGAAGAATTTCAATTACCCCTTTTTTCCCTTTCTGGGCTGTTTCTGACCATCCTGGTGTCAAACTTAATTTTGTGGTGAAAATCATGCCCAAGTATTTATATTGGTTTGTAACTCTGACCTCATCTTTACCGTACCACCATACTTCGTTTGCAGACAGATACCCTCCTTTGCGGAAAACGATTATGTTAGTTTTGTCTAAATTTACTGTTAATTGCAATCGATCTGCTTCAGATTTGAGGACATTAAGTTGGTTTTGGAGTCCTATTGGAGTATCTGAAAACAAAATAACATCATCGGCGAATAGTAATAAGAATATTTCAACTGCTCCTGGAAGTAGCTGTATGCCATGTCTTCCACGTTTAGACAACTCTATAGCAAGTTCATTGATAAAAAAGAGAGAACAATTGTGGACTTAATATGCAGCCTTGTTTTACACCTCTTGGACAAGAGAAATATTTGGAATACAGACATTTGTTGTCGCGAACACAAGCCAAAACTGTATCATATATTCCTCTTAAAGCCTTGTACAATTTACCGTCAACACACCAGATTTTCTTAATATATTCCATAATATATTTCTATTGACGGAATCAAACGCCTTACGAAAATCAACAAATGCTACTACAGTTTTGAATTTCTTGAAAGATAACGCTGGACTACTGAATACAATGTGAAAATATGATCGATTGTACTATAATCCCTTCTGAAACCTGCTTGTTGTTCAATAATTTTTTCCTCCCTCTCTGCCCATTGCGTTAATCTTTTATTCAAGATGTTAGTATAAAATTTTACCCAGTTACACTTGATAACGATACCCCTCTATAATTATCTGGAATATTTATGTTTCCCTTTTTAAACAAAACAAGGTACGATTATTGATTTTGACCACTCAGTTGGGAAAATTCCACTATGGAAGAGTCTTAAAAACAACTGACAAGAAATTCTGTTATCATATTATTAGAATTTTTTCAACATCTCACTGATTATACGGTCTGGGCCTGCGCTTTTACCACGTTTTAAACTTTTAATACTATCCTTTACCTCTCTTGTAGTTATTGGATCATTAAGTAAAGGTTCTTGAGAATATTCGTCCTCTACATCAATTATGTCCTGAGAATCAGAATTATCAAATGAGTTAAAAACATTCTGAAAATGATCGTGCCACTGCTCAACCGATATTTGATTGTAGATAAAAGTTTTTTTGCTTATTGATCTTATTGTTGACCAAAACAATTTTGGATTGTTAACAGATGCTTTCAGTTTTTTTCTAATCTATCAAAATCAAATTTCTTCTTTTTATATCTTTTTTAAATTTATTATAATCTGTTCTAGCCTTTACGTAACTTTGTCTTCGTTCAATAAGGTTTGTTTTAGAGCGTCTATAACTTCTGAGGAGGCCCTTGACTTGTTTTTTTTTCATTCATTCTTTCACAATTCCAATCAAACCAATCATTAACTTTTTTTGTATACCTCCCAACCACACGAACCATACACGCAGCAGCTCCATATAACGCATTCGAAAAAAAGATTAACACATTCATTTACATCAAAATCTAAAAGATTGTTTGCTCGTTCCATGCTCTCTTTAAACATATTAGATTCCAGTTCCTCTCTATATATCTGTGTGCATATTCCTCACACCACACAACTTTTTTCCTCGCCACGCACTGTGTGTCTCTCTTTCCACAACACTCTCTCCTTTCTCCCATCGCATTTCAACAGGCAAGTGCCAAGAATACAATTGTTCATTAATAAGCATGTCACAGTAACCATGTAGTTCCTCAGACACAATAAAATAATCAATGGTACTGCTTCCGTGTGGTGAAATATATGTAAAATCGCCATGTGAATCCCCTGGACAGCAACCATTTAATATTATGAAAAACAGACATGAAACAAAAGTCCAACAGTGATTTACCAAATTCATTAATAGTTTTATCTTTAGAACATCGTAGGAAACTTTTCTTCTTCATCACCATCCAGGTTTTCATTAGGGTGTAAATAATCAGTCATATTTTCAATTTTCGGTGTTTCACATCCTATCCTAGAATTAAGATCGCCACAGAAAAATAACATACATATCTTCCTTTTCGAGCAAGTCTGACAGGTGTTCTTCAAAAATAATAATGCCATTTTTCATTTCAAAGTTATTATAAAAGGACTACCTTCAGGGGGGACATAACCAGCAATGAATAAAACATCTTTTTCCATATCAAATAAACATTTATCCAATTTCAAAACAATCAAATTATCGCACTTTACTCTAACTTGTATAACAAACTGAGAAATGCAATTTTTTACCAGCACCAAAATTCCACCTGAATTTCTTCCATGTGCAGATATTTTCGTTGCAGGCGCATCATATTTTGCATAATCTTGAAACACATATTACAGAAATCATATGTACCAACAAAAGTCTCAGTCAAGCACACGATATCAAATTCACGAACATAATTAATAAAAGATAAATCATTAATTTTACTCAAAAGGCCCTCGATGTTTTAACACAAAAACGATAATCGCGTCGCCGGTTGATCATGCTTGTCCCTATTTGTCACTGGAGCGTGACCCAGATCGCAACGCTCGCCCAGCGTCGCTGTCACTACCAGTGGCCGCAGCAAATGTGTGAGAGCGTTCACTGACAGGTAACCTTTCAACTCTGTCTGCTGTCTTGTCTTTACTACGGGCTGCACGCACGTGTTGCCCCCCCCTCCCTCTATTTCCCCCTCCCCCACCACGCCTGTGCTGTCCCTCACCACACGCGAAGCCGAGGTCGAGTTCATCCCACCAATCTCCCCCTCTGTCCTCTCCCTTTTGCTGTGAGAAGAACTGGCTGGGTGGGGTGTTGTCCGGGGTCACATGACGCGAGGTTTCCACACTGCTAATAATAGCGGGAGTTTGTTGATGTGTCACTGGCGTTGTTGGCGTGTTGCCCCCTCTCTGCCCCTTGCGTTCCTTCCATCGGTCCGTGTGGGGTGTCGTGCGGGTGTGGGTCTGTCATCCGTGCCCGATCCGTGCCTGGTGCCTGATCGTTTCTGAAAGATCGTTTGGGCCCGATCGTCATTACTCTCCTCGCACAAAATAAGCAGAGAGTCCATCCCTTTTTGCCTGTGAAACCATGGCCGCCTGACGTCTGGTAAGATCGTTTGCGATCCGGACACCTTGGGCCTGCAGCTGATCACGACAGTCTTTATTCTCTTCACAGTTCCATCTTGTCCCTCCAGTTTCTGAGTTTGATGATCATGGGTTTGGGATCACCTTGTCCTATCCGATGGGCTCTGACAATATCGTCTTCAGACCATTTCTTTGGGCCATCAACGCTATTCAATGCATGCACAACAGCTGCAGCACACTCATCGTAGCTTTCTCTCGGCGCCTGTTGAGGGATGCCAAACAGTCGGAGATTATCCCTGCGGGAAAATTCTTCCAAGCGGTCTATTTCAGCATTCATGTGACTGATTTCAGTTCGAAAATTTTCAACAGACTCCGATAGTACCTGTGTCTCTTCTTTCTGTTTACGTGTGGCCGAGTACAGTTCTGTGACGTCATCATTTATCTGGGAGACAGTGTCTGACAGATAGGTGTTTTTTCTTCCAGCCTATTGCAACGTTCATTGATTTCGTTACATTTCACATTCACTCTTTCCAGCTCAGACTTGATGGCAGACAGATCACCTCGAATCACGCTGAATTCCTGGCTGTGCTGCTGCCCCTGCCTCTCTATAGCGTGGAGGATTTGTTTCAGTGCATCGTTTGAGATGTGTGAGTCACACGTGGGTTGTGTGGAATCGCCAGAGGTAGCCAACTTGTCGCTCTTTGTCGTGTCATGATCATGATCAGTGGGCCCGGGGTTCGATTTCTATATCGTGTGATAACAGCAAACGACGCAGTGATAACGTGGCATACAAAACACACAATAAAGCCAGCGCCTGACTGTGCTCTGGCGGCATGTGTGTGGCACAGTGTGAAGGGCTATCAACACTGCACTCTCCGTTTCACACACACGGTCGTCACGCTTGAAAGGTAGTTTGCAAACACTTCTGAGGACTGTGTGTGAAAAACATCTTGAGTAGTCACAACCTGAGCATTTGCTGACAGACAGTTCAGGAAAGAGAGCACAAATAGCAACACGGTGAATGAAACACAACACATCCGCCACTGTTATGACAGCCTCGTTTTCGTTTACATGGCTGACTTTGTTTACTTTCTGCACTCTGCTCACTGACCTGACAAAAACACCAATTCTGTTTCTCCACAGCTCCAAGTCTATCATCTCGGTATACCCTCGTCTTCACGGTATCTAAACGAATGTCACTGCAACGAAAATGTCTCACACTTAGTAACAGAGTCGCTTGTACACTGTTTTGAAGGCGGAGCAAAAATAACTCAGGTGTTGACACATCGCCATCTTTGTTGCACACCAGAGAGAGAGAGAGAGAGAGAGAGAGAGAGAGAGAGAGAGAGAGAGAGATACATACATACATACATACATACATACAAATATACATACATACATACATACATACATACATACACGTGCATAAGGTATAGATATAGAAACCACCTCGTTGATAGTTGACTGTTGCTAACAATGATTTCAAGTTCTATCCATTTATCTATCTAGTCGGTTCTATTGTTTGCTGTCATACAAAGCGATTAAGCAGTTGACTGGGGTGAGAATATAACTTCCTTGGCAAAACTAATAATTAGACACACATAACAAGAAGAACATCTGATACCTCAAAGCACAGGCAATATTTGGTGGGGAACCTTCATAAAAGCTGAGATAATGCACTGGATGTCAACATCCATGGACACTGATTCACACCTAATAACCAGCAAGGGAACAGAAGAGAAAAGAAGAACTCTTTAACCATGGAGCTACAAAACCTCCAGCACGACGGCAGCAATCAGAACAAGCAAAATGGACGCCGTCTGTATTAGTGGGGACCACAGCATGACAGCCTGTCCAGTTAATCTCCTTTCTCAATGTGCTGCTCCAACACTTTCCGCTTTATCTCCCTTCTCTCACCAACTGAGGCTGGAAAGATGCTCAGTGACGCTTTGCTTCATGCATGAGGCCAGTGGCAGTTGGGCTGCTATACCGTCCTCAGAGGTAGCTTGTTATCTTATGCACAGACCGTCTCTTGTTTTCTTTCACTGGGCTTAGCAGTGCCTCTTTCATTCTGTTCATGTCTCTGCTGCAATCTAGTATTCATTCTCTCTCTCTCTCTCTCTCTCTCTCTCTCTCTCTCTCTCTCTCTCTCTCTCTCTCTCTCTGTTTGTCTGTCTGTCTGTCTGTCTAGCATGTGGGCGGTTCTTAAATGAAAGTAGTGAACACATACAAATATTTATGACTACTTTTTCTACAAAATTGAGTCTCTCATCCCTCCTGCGGTGACCTCGCTGCACGGGGTAAAAAGGCGGTTACTGATATCTTGACATTATTGTATAATTATGATATCCAGTCTATTGATCTTTTTGTAAACTCTTTGATGCTAGCGTGCAGCCAGTACTTCTGTCTGGATCAGAAATTTAGGGTCTTGACGAAATAATAAAATGCATTGAAAAGGTACACTTGTTTGCAATTAAACGCTTTCTAGGCGTCATAGAAAAACTGCTAATGCGATAGTTTATAGAGATGCTGGTAGATTCCCATTTTATGTGAATGCATACACTAGATCAATTAAATACTGGATTAAACTGACATGGATGAATGAAAATCGCCTCCCCTACAAACCTTACTTGATGTTACTTAATTTGGATGAGAAAGGTAAAAAGAACTGGGTAACCAACATTCGATAAGTTTTGTTTAAGTTTGGATTTGGATGTGTGTGGTAAAATCAAAGTGTTCAATCAATTGACCATTTCATAAATTGCTTTAGACAAAGACTGATAGATTGTTACTGGCAGGGTTGGGACAGTCGCATTTGTTCAAGTGAACGATTTACAATGTACAGATCATTCAAAACAAATCATACCCAGGAACTGTATTTTGCAACTGACACAAATAGGCTTGTATAGCAAGCGCTTACTAAATTCAGGTTTGGAGTAAGTAATATAAAATCGCATTCATTTCGATACAAAAATCGTAGAGATGTAGAATTAATCTGTCCCCTGTGCAATGGTAACCAAGGACATGAAATCCATTTTAGTTTGTGCTGCCCGCTCCTCAGTGATCTTATACGTGATCTCATACCAGTGAAATACTATAGAGAGCCAAATGGTTTTAGATATACACTGTTAATGCTTTCAAAGAATTCAAAATTAGTAATGCTATTCGCGATATTGGTTTACCGAGCTTTTAAACGTAGAGATGCAACTGTGAACGACTAGACATGCTGGAATGAAGATGACTCTGATAAAATGATGGTAGGAACCCGAGGTAGAATTTATATAACTTTGTATGCCCTGGGATCTGAGCCGGTTTATGTTGTTTGCCTATTTTGCAATATAAAAGTGTACGCTTGTTTCTTTGCTATTTTCTTCTTCAAATGTCTTTGACTAATCGATTGTTATGCTCAGCCATTTGTTAAAGGCCTAGACCCTAACGAATAAAAACCATTTATCCCATTTTTTTTCTCATCTCATCTCTCTCTCTCTCTCTCTCTCTCTCTCTCTCTCTCTCTCTCTCTCAGAGAAAATGACAGGCTATCTCAGACGTCCCATTAGTCATCCAAGGTTTAATCGCAGCACGCCTGAACATGACAGCGACATGTAACCAGAGTGGTGATAAATCCCTGGAGACCCCAAGTTTTACCAACCTCCCACTTCATAAAGCTGCAACACCAGTGGTGATAAATTTCTGGAGACCCTGTGTTTAACAACCTCCCACTTCATAAAGCTGTAACACCAGTGGTGATAAATCCCTGGAGAACCCACGTTTACCAACCTCCCACTTCATAAAGCTATAACACCAGTGGCAATAAATCCCTGGAGACCCCGTGTTTAACAATCTCCCACTTCATAAAGCTGTAACGCCAGTGGTGACAAATCCCTGGAGAACCCCGTGTTTGCCAACCTCCCACTTCATAAAGCTGTAACACCAGTGGTGATAAATTCCTGGAGACTCCGTGTTTAACAACCTCCCACTTCATAAAGCTGTAAAGCTGGAGCCGGAATAGCTCAGTTGGTAGAACGCCAGACTCGTAATCTTGGTGATCCTGGGGTTGCGGGTTCGAATCTCCGCTGGGGCGTTTCGGTACAGGGGGATTTTTCCCTTGGAGTTAACATTGGTTCTGACTCCATTTCCCATACAGTCCTTCGAATGAGACTATAAACCGCGGTTCCGTTTGCGAACGCACTCATAATGTCTTGCACACATGTAAAATCCCATCACCAACTTTCGGAAGAGAAGGCCGGTTTGGCCGTTGGCATGGATGACACGTTACACATAGCATGCACCCTGCGTGAGAAATGGAAAGAATGAAGGAAGTAAGGAAATTGAGATAACGATATTGAACGATATTGACTGGATGGACACGGGAAACAACTGAATAAAACGCCAGCTGGCAGCTCTTCAGTCGGCGCTACCCAGGTAGGCAGCCCGTTGTGTAAACGAGTGTTGATTGTAAAGCCCTTAGAGCTTGGTCTCAAGCCGAGAATAGGCGCTACATAAGTATTCATCAGATTATTATTATTATAAACACCAGTGGTGACACATTCCTGGAGACCCCGTGCTTAACAACCTCCCACTTCATAATGTGTAACACCAGTGGCGACAAATCCCTGGAGACCCCGTGTTTAACAAACTCCCACATCAAAAAGTTGTAACACCAGTGGTGACAAATCCCTGGACAAACCCGTGCCAGTTAACAATCCCCCCCCAATTCATAAAGCTGTACACCCAGTGGTGACAAATCCCTGGAGAACCCGTGTTTAACAACCTCCCACTTCATAAAGCTGTAACACCAGTGGTGACTAATCCCTGGAGACCCCATGTTTAACAACCTCCCACTTCATGATGCCGCTGCCTTTCTGACCCCCCCCCCCCCCCCCCCCCCCCCCCCCTCTCTTTCACTCTGCCTTCGCTAAGACGATTATGTCTGTTGCTTCCTGTTTGGCCCCCCCCCCCCCCCCCCCCCCCCCCCTCTTTTCACTTTGCCTTCGCTAAGACGATTATGTCTGATGCTTCCTGTTTGGCTTGCCCAGTTTAAAAATAGTCGCCCCTTGACAGTCAGAACCGAGATTTGTCTCCCCTCTAATCAGATGACGTTACTATATATGGGGATGTAGAAACAAAAATAGTGGTGGCTTGTAACAGAAAAGATAACTTTTGACTCGTTTGTATGGCAGAATACGCATCTTGTTTGTATGGCAGAATACGCATCTTGTTTGTATGGCAGAGTAAGCGGATTTGTTACCGGAAATAATTCAAGTCAGAAACTACGTCATTTAATACGTCTCTTCGTTTATAACACGTGCCTTTTACAGGTCGAGCTACCTGTATATTTTTTTTTCTTCAGATAGGGATGGATACGTTTTTTTGATTTGTGCACCGCAGCTGCTTCCTACTTTCAGCTTCTTATAGGAGAGCATTTATTTCGAATTTTACTGATTGATTCATATGTGAGTTCGTCATAAAAAGTACTATGTTTTTAGAGTATATTATGCCCACACACACACACACACCCACTCACACACACACACACACACACACGCGCGCGCGCGCGCGCGCGCGCGCGCGCATCAATACTTGATTGAATGATCCCTGGTGCACATGTTCATACACTTACAAACGTGCACAGGCGCGCATGCTCTCTCTCTCTGTGAGAGCGCTCACAGCTACATTACACAGGTTTAGAAGACTGACACTTCGGACATGTATGACGGCATAACGTCAACTATTTCGTCAATGAATTAATTAAATAGCAAGATGTGTATATAATAATCAGCAAGACAGTTTGTGCTTGCTGACATGATTTTCTGTGACTACAAAGGAAACACCCTCTTCCCCACCCCTATCCCCCACCCCGCCCCTGATTAATAGGAACTCATGACCGCCAGACAAAAATCCTGACCACTTGATCAATGGCTTTCTAACCTAAAAAAAAATCCTGGTCCTTTGGCTAAAATGCACGTTAGTTAGCACAAAAACAAACTAATTTTGACATCTGCTGATCCGATTTCTTTCTTTTTTTTTTGTAAAGACCAGTTGCACACTAGCTCATATTAGCTCAGAATGTCTCGGCACAAAGACGTAAAAGGAAGCCAGAAAGTTCTTTGAATGTCGATTTTCACGTGCAGGGATTGACGCTGGCTGTCAGCAAGCAGCCCAACGACCTGTCATTAGACGAGACGATGCAACGATTCCGGCGCAACGACGGCAATAAACGGACACAGAATGCACGCCTTGTGCGTGAAGAAGGCCAAATGGATGATGCGCGAGCTGTCCTGCGTTCTCATAATGTCAAAAGTAGGATCATTATTGGGAGAAATCAAACTTGTTTTATGGCTGCGTTGTTTCACTCCCATTCTAGTCACCGGCTTCTTTAATGGGAAATTAACGGGAAGGAATATGCAACATGATTGTGGCATCACTGCTCCAGAACATATTCGTTTCCTTGTCTATAGTAGCATTCACACCATCTGCCAGTTTTACGTACGTACTTCTGCATGTAATCATGTATGTATGTATGTATGTATGTATGGATGGAGTATCAATATAAAAGGCAATTCTGTCTGTCTGTCTGCCTGTATGTTTGTTCCTCCGCCGTGTCTAAATCGCTGGGTGGTTCTTCACCATATTTGGCATGCATCTTCACTTAACCGTTAGAAAAGGTCTTGACAGGGCCCGATTTTCAAAAAAAGGGGGTTGTTTAAAATAGATAAATAAATAAACATTTCTACCCTTGCGCCAATAGGGATTCACGCTGAATGAAGTTCTCAAACACATTTCTACCCTTGCGCCAACAGGGATTCACGCTGAATGAAGTTCTCAAACACACATTTCTACCCTTGCGCCAATAGGATTCACGCTGAATGAAGTTCTCAAACACACATTTCTACCCTTGCGCCAACAGGGATTCACGCTGAATGAAGTTGTCACACACACATTTCTACCCTTGCGCCAACAGGGATTCACGCTGAATGAAGTTCTCAAACACACATTTCTACCCTTGCGCCAACAGGGATTCACGCTGAATGAAGTTGTCACACACACACACACGCGGAGCACGAAGGGACAGTAGGGCGGGAATGGGGTAGAGAATGGGAGCGGGATGATGACTGACGGGAGCGGGACAACGGGGCAGAAAGACAAAGGCGGGCTGCAAGCTTACACAGTGAGACTGAAGAGGAAACACAGGAGCGCCTTGCAGCCATGGATTCACGCTGAATGACGTTGTCACACACAAATGACGTCTTGGAAAAAAAAAACTCAATGACGTAATTACTAACAATGACGTATCATGGAGCAGAAAGAGACAGGAGAGTGTCAAGACAGGGAGAGACGCCACTCAGTCTGTCTCTCTGCTATGTTTCTCTCTCTTTCTGTCTCTCTGTCTGTCTCGCACGGACAGCTCTATGTCGGCTGTTTCCGGGTTGGAAACAGCAAACAGCTGTTTGTGTACGCTCCAGAAGGAAATACAAGAAATGTGGTCTATCCAGCCACTTTGAAGTAGACAATAGGCACAAAGCAAACAGGGCTTGCTGTGCCTCCTGCCAGACACTTACTGGGCCCGCCTGCTGGATCACTTGATTGAACGCTTGCTGGACCGCTTAAAAGACCACTTGCTGGGGCTGCTTTATGAGACAAGAGCGGGAGAATGGGGCGGGAGTGGGTACAAGCTACATCAACGCGGGTAAGCTAGTGTATGTATATGTGTGTATGTTTGTATGTACACATGTATGTATGTGCGTGTATGTATGTATGTATGTATGTATGTATGTATGTATGTGTGTGTATGTATGTATGTATGTATGTATGTACGTACGTACGTACGTACGTACGTACGTACGTACGTACGTAGTACGCATGTATGTATGCATGTACGTATGTGTGTACGTTAGTATAAATGAATGCATCTCATCCTCCTCCTCCTCTCTCTCTCTCTCTCTCTCTCTCTCTCTCTCTCCTCTCTCTCTCTCTCTCTCTCTCTCTCTTTCTGTATGTGTGTGTGTGTGTGTGTGTGTGTGTGTGTGTGTGTGTGTGTGTGATCAAGCTTGATATGTGCATGTTTCAGCCTGATAATCAACAAATGGTTTTGAAAAAGAAAATGGCGGCAGTAATGGGGAGGTGACTGGACTGGCCCCTCACCCACACCTCCTCCACACCCACACCTCCTCCATCACCCACGCCTCTTCCATCACCCACACCTCCTCCATCACCCACACCTCCTCCATCACCCACGCCTCTTCCATCACCCACACCTCCTCCATCACCCACACCTCCTCCATCACCCACACCTCTTCCATCACCTACACCTCTTCCATCACCCACACCTCTTCCATCACCCACACCTCTTCCATCGCCCACACCACTTCCATCACCCACACCACCCACACCTCTTCCATCACCCACATCACCCATACCTCTTCCATCACCCACACCTCTTCCATCAACCACACCTCTTCTATCACACCCACACCACCCCCACCACCCACACCTCCTCCATCACCCACACCTCTTCCATCACTCACACCTGTTCCATCACCCACACCTCTTTCATCATCCACACCTGCTCCATCACCCCCACCTCTTCCATCACCCACACCACCTCTTCCATCACCCACACCTCTTCGATCCGTCTATTACAAAATGTCAACCCACACCTCTTCCATCACCCACACCTCTTCCATCACCCACACCTCCTCCATCACCCACACCTCTTCGATCCGTCTATTACAAAATGTCAAGTCTGGCCCCCCACCCACGCCTCCTTCATCCGTATATTACACTATGTCACCCACACCTCCCCCATCCGTATATTACACTATGTCACCCATATACCTCTTCCATCCGTACATTACACTATGTCACCCCCACACCTCTTCCATCAGTATATTACACTATGTCACCCCACACCTCCTTTATCCGTATATTACACAATA
>JADBJO010003076.1:160640-163140 GCA_016801955.1 Conus betulinus
TAAAATTCTGCACACCCGCCTTCCAGTAGGATTTGGATCTTTAAACCCGTCACTCACACATTCTTTATGTCTATCTCCACCCCTTCCACCCCCCTTTCTATATATGTCTGTTTGTCTCCGTCTCTGTCCTTGTCTGTATCTGGCTGTCTATCTGCCTGTCTGTCTTTCTGTGTATCCAAACCTATATCTGTCAATCTATCGATCTATCTATCTACCTATCCGTCGATCCGATCGTCCGTCTGTGCGTCTATTTGTTTGTCTGTCTGTCAGTTTATCTATAAATCTGTCCATCCGTCTGTCTGTCTTGTCTAATTAACTTTACAGATCCACATCAAATGGTGGATTGCAGATGAACTCCATCAAATGGTGGATTGCAGTGAACTCCATATTATCAGAAATCCGTGATCTCTTGTGTGTCTTTCTGTTTTATTAAGTTTTGGTCAATCAATAAAAAAAAATGTATGAACAAAAGACAAAGAGTTTCAAGGATAAGTTTTCATGATTCAAAAACCATCCATCTGCACAAAGAGGACACTGAACAGAACACCTTGACGGGGCCTAGAGGAAATGTGATGTCGATTTCAATACTTGTATTATACAAAAGCGGAAGTGTCAACATGCAAACATGTTACCATGTACATACACACATGCATACGCACACGCACGTGCGAGCACACACACACACACACACACACACACACACACACACACACACACACACACACACACACACACACACACACACACACACACACATGCGTGCACGTGTATATGCACCCCCCCCCCCCCCCCCGCGCGCGCATACGAACACACACACACAGTCAAGAGGTCTGGATTATCTCAAATGCTCTTCTGGATTATTGAGATTTTTGACGATGCTTCATTCGCCCCCCCCCCCCCTCCCCCCCCGGCCTAAAAACAGTTCCCTCGCTCAAATATAGATCCAGACACGGCCTAAAAAACACTTTAAAAATGCATCGCTCAATAGCAGATAAAAAAAAATAATAATAGACAAATAAAAAACTTTAATAAATCAAATAACAAAGATACAGATAGACAGATGGAAAGCAACGTGAATAATACTAAAGTACAATAAAAAGTCATAAGCAGTCAATGGGACACAAACCGTTACCCCCCCCTGGAAAGTAGACGTGAATGGGAACTAAAGTAACAAATGGAATGTCAAGATGCAAAATATATAAACGTACTCCCAGTTTATCTTGAATACGCGTGTACATGTCAAAAGCATGTTCACTATGAAAATACCCATGATCTATCAGTCAGTTATGAGATCTAAAGCTGTTTTAAAATCCGTCAAATACAGTATTGTCATAGACTGAGCGTGAAAACCTTTTCATATACCACATTTTATTAAAACCCACCAATATTTGAGAAATAACGGCAAAATAACGGTTTAAACGGTTGTATAACTAATGTACACTTTTGAAATTGGTACTTTTAAGTCCTCACTGGGCTAAAAGCCTGTGTACATACCCAACTTTCATCCAAATCGGACAATATGTCAAGAATAATGGTTCTGAACGGTCAAATTTTGAAACACTACATAGAAATTAATTAAAATCCACCTATATGTAAGAAATAACAGCAAAATAAGGGCTTTAACGGTTGTTTAATCGAATTTCAGCATTACCTCACTTACATACGGAAAGAGGCACCGATATGTCACAAGATCAACCAAATCGCTTATAAATCGGCAAAGTACTTTCTGAGCTATTCCATACAAATTTTCAGAAAGATCGGCCCAGTAGTTTTGTCTGGAGCGAATGGAACACAACTTAACCATGTACAGACACACTGACAGACAGACAGACAGACAACATTTCTTCGTTCCCATTGCAAAGTACTCCCTGTTCTATAAGAACTGGGAGTACAGAAGGAAGGGGAGAGGTATGGATTGAGGAATCGTGAAGTTGAGAGAGGACGGGAGGGGAACACGGAAATCAATCCTTGGACCGAAAAACATCTGGCAAGATGGCGGCAATGAACGGGCCAGATCTAGATGCCTCTCGTGTTGCTAGGGACCAGCCCTGACAGCCTCTCGTGTTGCTAGGGACCAGCCCTGACAGCCTCTCGTGTTGCTAGGGACCAGCATTGACAGCCTCTCGTGTTGCTGGGGACCAGCCCTGACAGCCTCTTGTGTTGCTAAGGACCAGTCCTGGCAGCCTCTCGTGTTGCTAGGGACCAGCACTGACAGCCTCCCGTGTTGCTAGGGACCAGCCATGACAGCATTTCGTGTTGCTGGGGACCAGCCCTGACAGACTCTCGCGTTGCTAGGGACCAGCATTGACAGTTTCTCGTGTTGCTAAGGACCAGCCCTGACAGCCTCTCATGTTACTAGGGACCAGCCCTGACAGCTTTTTCGTGTTACTAGGGACCAGCCCTGACAGCCTCTTGTGTTACTAGGGACCAGCCTGACAGCCTGTCGTGTTACTAGGGACCAGCCCTGACAGCCTCTCGTGTGACCCAGGGACCAGCCCTG
>JADBJO010003076.1:170640-173140 GCA_016801955.1 Conus betulinus
TAGATAAATAGACACAAATAGATAGGATACACACACACAGACTTGTAGATAGGTAGGGAAATAGATAAATAGACACTAGGAAACATATAGATAGACACACACACACACACACACACACACACACACACACACACACACACACACACACACACACACACACACACATGGAGGGAAAAAAAAGCATATTAAAATACAATAATGACAAGGCAGTATTCAAAAAGAGAGAGAGAGAGAGAGAGAGAGAGAGAGAGAGAGAGAGAGAGAGAGAGAGAGAGAGAGAGAGAGAGAGAGAGAATGTCGTGGACTCCTGCTAGAAACAATTTGTGATCTCTCATATCAGCTCTGCAAAAAGCTGATATTGCTTTTATTTTGGTGCGTTTTTATCTCCATAGAAAAAGAAGACATCGAAATAGTGGAGGGTGGAAGCAGACAGAGATGGAAGAACATGCCAGAAAAAAGAGGGATTTGAGGTTAACATCATTACTCAGAGAGAGAGAGAGAGAGAGAGAGAGAGAGAGAGAGAGAGAGAGAGAGAGAGGAGAGAGAGAGAGAGAGAGAGAGAGAGAGATGTTTTCAATAATTTACTTCACCCACAGCAGCAGAGACTTGATTAAAATACATCAGTTCCAATCATGAACACAGAATTTGACCTAACGGTGCTTAAACTGTACGTCAGTCTGTTAGTTCAGATTCAGTGACACGGAATGTAAATATCCGCCCGCGTTTCCTGACCCCATTGTGCTCTCCGCATCGTTCTTTTTCCTCAAGGAATTCTCCAAGATTTGTGAGACAAGCTGCCGAGGTTGAGGCATCCGCTGGTTGTCTCGCTGCAACTAGCATTCTATTGATCTGCCAATCAACGTAATGCCTGCCTCAGAGACCTTTTTTTTTTTTTTTTTCTTCTGAATGTGTGTGAAAGCCTGGAAACTATTCAAAGAACACAGAGAGGGAAATGCCAGATGAAATGATTGGAAAGGAAAAGAGCAAAACGACCCATCTGTCACATGAAAGAAGACGATAGATTGACAGCCAAGCGTGGCAAGAAAAAAAAAAAGAAAGAACGAAACAAAACACGAAGAACAGGAAAGACTAAAGGAGAGCGCTGGCTTGTAGAATAGTGTCAATTCCACCTAGTTCGTTCGTTGGTGGTTCAGGGTGTGGCATCGAGTTTGTATGAACATTCATGAAGAGAAATAACGTCCTTGTAATAAAAATCAAAGCCACAAGTCGGGCACATACAGCCTGGTCACTGTCCCCGGGGTGAACGGGAATCATTTGTCCCCCATCTTTAGAACATTATAGGCTCATCCATCTCCTAGAGTTCTTGCTTTTTCTTATTCCGTTGGAATTCTGCAACTGCTACAAACATATTTAAAACTGAAGTGATGCTATCAAAACCTTTCGGATGATTCAATAAATCGGGGAAAAAAAAAATAACGACGACGACGACGGTGATGATGATGATGATGATGATGATGAGAATGATGATGATATTGATAATAATATCAATAATAACAATGATGATGATGATGATGATGATGATGATGATGATAATAATATACTATAACAATGACAATAATAATAATAATGATTATGATAATTCTACTAAAAAATAATAACAACAATGGCATTAACAATAATCATTATCATGATGGTGATTATGATAGTACAACAACAACAACAACAACAACTACTACTACTACTACTACTACTACTACTGCTGCTGCTGCTGCTGCTGCTGCTACTACTACTACTACTACTACTACTACTACTACTACTACTACTACCAGTGATAAATTAATGATGATGATGATGATGATGATGATGATGATGACGACGATGACGACGACGACAACAACAACAACAGCAAAAACAATAATGATCATGATGATAATTATAAAAAGGATAATAATAATAATAATAATAATAATAATAATAATAATAATAACAACAACAACAACAATAATATTAATGATGACAATGATAATATAATGCTGATATTAATACAATTACTACTACTACTGCTGCTGCTGGTGGTACAACAACAACAACAACAACAACAACAACAACAACAACAACTACTACTACTACTACTACTACTACTACTACTACTACTACTACTACTACCAGCAGCAACAACAACAAAATAAAAATGTTGATGATGATAATGATGGTAAACATGATAATGATGGTGCACGTGATATGATAATGAGAATAAAATTATGATGGTAAGAATAAGAATGATATTGATGATAATGAAAAATAATTTTACTACTACTACTACTACTACTACTACTACTACTACTACTACTACTACTACTACTACTACTACTACTACTACTACTATAAACTTTATAAAAAAAGTGAGTTTCGATAATTTATCCACCTCGATACACTATTTGAATAAGTGATGATTTGTTATTTCTTACGAAGGTCATCTCCATTTGTCTCCTCGTGCGATGGACACAATGCATTCTCCAAATGCAACTAACGTGGAATT
>JADBJO010003076.1:175640-180640 GCA_016801955.1 Conus betulinus
ACATCTAGCAAATCTAAACACCAAATAGAAATAGTAAACAACTGCAGGCACACATGGAAATCGTTGTTAGCAAAACACCCTGAACCACAAAATATCTTGAAAACCGAGCTACACGTGCAGCCAACCCGCACGTGCAAACACACTTATGAATCTTGAATTGTAAACAAAACTGAAAATACACGAGAAGCCAATTCGCACATCAGGCTTTATAACACCGGCAGTGAATGACACTAAAACCATCCTGAGGAGAGAGCAAGCGCCCCGAAACAATATTGTAGTTTTAAAAAACTTTTTTAAATACCTTATTTTATATATATATGTGTGTGTGTGTGTCCACTTAAGACAGACAGTGTGCATATTTTTTCATTGCCTAACTGCCCCCATCAAAACACAGCAACAACAAAATCTGGTTAATGATGAACTAGTATCAGATAGAAAACAAATGAGTTTCCACGACACAAAAAAAAAATAGTTCGAAACTGCAGAAAAAAAAAAAACAGTAACAAACAACAATAACAAACATACCGTGTGACAGTAAAGACGGACACTAAAAGGGAGAAAAGGTCGAGTAGACGAGAGCTATAGAAATTACACGAAGTTACACACATAATCTCCATGAGGCAGAGGCCTTTAAAGAGCAAGCATATCCATATGGGCAATGGTCATTACAACAACAACAATAACAAAAACACAGCGTGTGACAGTAAAGACAGACACTAAAAGGGAGAAAGGTCGAGCTGAAGAGA
The DNA here is from genome assembly GCA_016801955.1 of Conus betulinus. Lineage (NCBI taxonomy): Eukaryota > Metazoa > Mollusca > Gastropoda > Neogastropoda > Conidae > Conus > Conus betulinus. The sequence continues at coordinate 176,387 of JADBJO010003076.1, forward strand.
TCTATAGACATTACAGGCAGTTACACACATAATCTCCATGAGGCAGAGGCCTTTAAAGAGCAAGCACATCCACATGGGCAATGGTCATTACAACAACAACACGACGACAACACACAACAACACGACACTACTACTACTACTACTACTACTACTGAAAAGAAAAAGAAACACCCTAAGGTGCTGGGGAGGACCCAGAGAAGCACTGCCCTCACCTGCCTTTAGAGCAGTCCTTTACCACCCTTGGAGGCCTGCGCTGTGTTGACGATGGTACAGGCACACGCAGGACACTCCATTAAGATATCAAGGGACATAACTGCTCCTGAGCAGAGGTAAATCAGGCTACAGTATGCAACTCATAACAGCGTTAAAGTAGCATCCCCCTGGGTGTACCAGCCCGTATTTCATGACTGCAGAGCCCACCGGCGAAAAACACCACCCTCCAGCTGTCGAGCACACCCCACAGACCCAACCACCCCTGCCCACGGACAGATGAAGACAGTGCCACTCCAGACACAGCCAAGCTTTCGCCATACGGTCTTATGTGCCCTCAAGAGAGAATCCAAAGTTGTGGTCTTTCCCACTGTCAACAGGACTTTCCCTGTGGTCAGTGGGTCTTTCCTCATCGTCACTGGACCTTTCTCCAGGGGACAGACTACTACTACTACTACTACTACTACAACATCATCATCAATCATCATCATCATCATCGTCGTCGTCGTCGTAATCGTCACCATCATCGTCATCATCATCATCGTCATCATCACCACTACCCTCCTCCTCCTCATCATCATCACCATCACCATCACCATCATCATTATCGTCACAACAGTCGCCGGAATGAGGTGTTAGTGTCAGCGCCTCCTGGCTCGGTGATCGTAGGTTTGAATTCTATCATCAATATCATTTATTGGTTGGAATTTTCTGCCTTGACCTGCTGCTGTTACCCAGGGCTGAGTTTGCAATGGGCTCAATTGGGAAGACTGGGATCACACAGACGAATTCAACTGATTTATCAGATGCGTCTCTGAGAGAGATGCATAAACGTTTTGGCTAGCAGGTGTCTGTTTCTCTCAGGCCTGGCTGACGTAGGATTTGGTATGAAAGTAAGCATAGAGTACGGTCCAGTCATTTCCTGAATGAAAAGCTGTAGCATAATCTTCGTCATTTTCTCCCTCATTGATTAGCATAAATAGTTTCAGATTCTGTGCCCCTTCATGCCCTGCTCTCATGGTGACTGTCTCAGTTAGCTGCCCAAACTCAATGCCCTTGGTTTGGTTCTGTCCAGATCATTGGTATCAGACAATTCATGGGTACGGTCGATGAACGGATGTAGCGGCACCCTTCAAAGGGCAAGCCACTCATGCTCGCTCAGCGACTAAGCAATTATTATCATCAGTAGGGAGCATTATAGGTAAAGGTCACTACTCCACTGGCCATTCGCAACATCCTCTGGCTTATCATCAACTGTTATTAGCTTACATCCATCCATCGACCACCTATTTTCATCCCCAAAACGCACACACACACACACACACACACACACACACACACACACACACACACACACACACACACACACACACACGCGCACACACACACACGCACGCGCGCGCGCGCGCGCGCGCACACACGCACACGCTTATATAATTAGGATTCTCTCACACTCTCTCTAATCTCTCTCTCTCTCTCTCTCTCTCTCTCTCTCTCTCCCCTCCCCCTCTCCCTCTCTCTCTCTCTCTCTCTCCGTCAGAAACTCTGTCTCCTCATTCCCTTCCCTTCCTCCACTCCCTCACCTCTCACCTCTCTCTTTCTCTCTCGTCTCGGTCGTTCGCCATCAGTTGTCTCCATTTTTCTTCCTCCCTCACACCCTCTCACAATCTATTCCTCTATCTCTCTCCCTCTCCTTCTCTCTTTATATATATATATATATATATATATATATATATATATATATATATATATATATATATATATATATATATATGGTCAGTACTTTAATAACACTATAATTGTTAACCTACACTTGTTTTTCCCCCACTACTTAACTGTTCAGCATTATACTGTTTGGTCAATCAGTGGGCGATTGCATCTCTTATGAGATCCAAGTAAAAGTTGTTCTACACAATTCTTAGCCGCTGACAATGCTTGGGTTTATTCAACAGTAGAGTGACCACTCAGACTGTTCCATATTTTTTATCTCCCTTGCATCCTGAAATGGATCGTCAAGCATAGACTCAAAGATTGTCCCCTACATTTTATACTGTTAGCATAGTGCTTTTAGTTTTTCAGCAACGTTTTACCTCTCCACACTTTTGGTTTTATTTTATACTACTATCTTTTCACTGGCTGCTTTGGGGGTTCTGTTGGATTCTTCTTTGACCCTTGGTGGTGAGAACACCACAGAATTACGGACTGTGGTGTGTCTCTATTTGACGCCAAGAGCACAGACACAATCAGTTCTGTTTCAAAGGCCAAGGGGCAAGCAATACATATAGATCTATCTACATGAGGAACAGCGATGGTTTTCTAGAACTACCTACATGAGAAATAAGCGATGGTTCTCTCATATAATCTATCTACATGAGGAATAGCGATGATTTCTCTCATGCCTCTATCTACATGAGGGATAGCGATGGTTCTCTAGAACTAGCGATGATTCTGCGATGATTCTCTCATATAGAGCTATCTACATGAGGAATAGCGATGATTCTCTCATGCAACTAGTGAAGGGGTTTTCATTTTTATGATATACATTTTCCCATGTTCTTTATTTTCTAGAACTATCTACATGAGAAATAGCGATGGTTCTTTCATATAGATCTACCTACATGAGGGATAGCGATGATTCTCTCATGCAGCTAGTAGTGAAAGGTTTTCATTTTTATATATATATTTTTTTTTTTTTTTTCGAAGTTTCATATTTTTTGTCAAATCATTTCCACAATGATAGGAGAATTGTTAATCTACACTTGTTTCCCTCATTATTTAATTGTTAAGTTCTCTGTAGGGAGAGAGCATAATTCATTCCAAATTGTTATGTATACATTTTTGTATATGTATTGATATGCAGCTCTGTGCAATGTTTTCATTCAAATAATCTTTTTCCTTATCATGCTTCTTTCTTTTTCCTAAACAAACAGACAGATAGAGGTGTTCCAACTATAGATCAATATAAAAAGTAAAGTGCTACGTCAGTCTCTTCGTTCGGATTTAATGAAACAATCGTATTGTCCGCCTGGTTTCCTGGCCCTGTTCTTGTGCACGCATCATTCTTTTTTTTCTCCAAGAATAGCAAGACGAGCTCGTCAGTGGTTCTCACACTGAAACTAAAATTTCAATGATCTGTATATCGACTTAATGTTTCCCCCAAAGACTTTATTCTGAAAGCCAGGAAAATCATTCGATGGAATACAATGGAGAAAATGGAACCATTAGGTAGAAAGGAGTAAAACAAACTGGCACGTGAAAGCAGACGACGAAGTGAATGCTTAGAAAAAAAAAAAAAATACTAATACGAAGACCAGGGGGGAAAAAGTTGGGTACAGCGATGGCTGGTAAAATAGTGTCAATACCTCCAAGATCGTTTTCTGTACTTGCTGTGGAATGTGCTGTGAATGAATGGCCGTCCATGAGGAGAGAATCATGTCCTTGATGCAGGCCTCATTGCAGCAAGTCTGGCACCAATCACTATGTTGTGGGTCGAATGTCGATCATTATTCGCCCATTCTTGGATCATGTACATTCATCCATGTTCCCGCCGTTGTTCCATTTTAATTCAGTTTAGAATCTGTAATCACCGCAAACACATGAAATCTTTAGCAATGCTATACAAATAAAAACGAAAAATAATACTAGTCATACTTTGTCAAAACAAATGAGTCAGATCTGCACAAACACACGGAATCGGAAGCAATGCTTATAAAAAGAAACGAATATTTAATACTAGTCATACCTTGTCAAAAATAATGCAATCAGATCTGATAAATCAGCCACCGCAATGTATTATTTAAAGTGAGTGAATGACTTCTCTTTTTTAATTTCTTACAAGGATCATGGTCCATTTGCACCATCGTGCAATCAACAAAATAAATGGAAATGTTTATTCACGCAACTAACGCGCAGTCATACACATGAGATGGCCCACACGAAAAAAATGCCATAAAACTCAGACATGAGAAATGAGCGTCGATCTCAGCTGCACGTGCAGATCTGACAAGTGCAATGGCCACACACGACACATGAGAATGGCCCACA
>JADBJO010003076.1:198140-200640 GCA_016801955.1 Conus betulinus
TTCCTTTTCGCTTACGTACTTGTAGAGATACGGGGGAGAGGGTTGGGTGTAGAGGGATGGTAGACAAAATTTTATGTTTTTCTTCTTTGCTGCCCATCTTCTGTGCCACCTCAGTGGCGCTGCACCCACGCTGCTCATTCTTACCGCCCGCCCGGAGCCACAACCCTGCCCGTCCTTCTGCAGCCCCGGCACCAGCAATCCACCAGGAGCAATGAATGTCAAGTCGTCAAGAGGCAACCAACCAGAGGAGGAGACACTGCACTACTGCCCAGTCACTTGAGTGGTGTTCAGTGGCGCCTGTTCTGATCTAACATACGCAGGACGCCACCTACTAAGCCCCCTACTGACGACAATAATTGCTTAGTCGTGGAGCCGGCGTGAGTGAGCTCTTCCTCCAGAAGGCGCCACCACGTCTGTCCAACGACAGCTCCCACGAATTTGCCAATACTGATGACCCTGACGGAATTAAACCAAGGCCATAGACATGAAGAGGACATCGAAACTGAGGTCACCACGACAGCAGGGCATGAAGGGCTATTCATTTTAAGACTCTTTTATACTGATCGATGAGAATGAGATGATGAAGATGGTGCTAAGATTTTCTATCCACTCTGAGACTGCATGACAGGGCTGTACTCTACCTTACTTCCATAATATATCCCGGCGTCAACCAGACCCAAGAGATACAGACACCTGCAGTGTTGGTCAGGAAATTTTAACAATATTCTCAGAGACGCATCCATTACGTGGATGAAACTCGACTGGGTGGTTCCAGTCTTCCCAATGGAGCCTGCATTCAACTGTGGTTAGGAACCGGTCAGGGCAGAAAAATTCCATGTGACTCTGATGACGGGAATCGATCCCACGACCCCCCCAGCCGGGAGTCTGCAACACTAACCACTTGGCCATGGTGGCTGGGGGATGGTAGAGAGTTAATCAGGTTGACGCTATGCAAACATGCAGCCCACCATCACCCTGTCCAAAAAGGCCAAACGCAAAATAAATGTTTAAAATGCACAGCCTCCCACAATGTCCCAATCTTCCTGGGACCCTTAAAATCAGCTCTGACATAAAGAAAGGTGGTGGGTGGAAACATTCTCGCTGACAGAGCGTTTGCTGATTTTGTGCCCTGGGTCCACCGGCAGTGAATCACACATCGTGAGCTAAGAGCAACAAAGCACTTCACGCCATCAGCCCCCGCCAGTCCCTCGCAGGCTTCCCATTGACATGCAGACCCCACTCACAGTACTACAGGTCTGTGTGCCTAGCGCGCGCCCTAACGCGTGTGTTCTCTCTCTCTCTCTCTCTCTCTCTCTCTCTCTCTCTCTCTCTCTCTCTCTGTGGTAGATAGGGGATTGACAGTTTGACAGCTTCTTTCAATTGCATCGACTGACTTCTGTACGACTTGAGCGTGAAAATGGTTGATCTGCTTGTGGTTGGATCGCGCACTTCTCTCTCCTCTCTCTCTCTCTCTCTCTCTCTCTCTCTCTCTCTCTCTCTCTCTCTCTCACGCGTGCATGCACGCATGCACGCGCGCGCGCGCGCACACACACACACACACACACACACACACACACACACACACACACACACCACATAAGAGAGACTTATCAAGCCAACAGTTATAGCTAACATGCAAACATGAAAAACAAGTAAGTCAACAGAAAGCAAACGCCTGAAAACAACTATGTCAACAGGTAGTCAGCGCAATAGTCAAACATAAACTCAAATACACCAACAGCTTGTCAACAGGTTGGTCAAATACCCCAACAGCTTGTCAACAGGAGGGTCAAATACGCCAACAGCTTGTTAACAGGTGGGTCCAATATGCCAGCAACTTGTCGATAGGTGGGTCAAATAGGCCAACAGCTTGTCAACAAGTGCGTCAAATACGCCAGCAGCTTGTCAACAGGTAGGTAAATACGTCCTAACAGCCAGGTCAAATACGCCAACAGCTTGTCAACAGGTGCGTCAAATGAGCCAACGGCTTGTCAACAACAGGGGTCAAAAAAGCCAACAGCTTGTCAACATGTGGGTCATATACACCAACAGCTTGTCAACAGCCACGTCAAATACACCAACACAGCGTGTCAACAGTTGCGTCAAAAAAGCCAACGACTTGTCAACAGATGGGTCAAATAAGCCAACGGCTTGTCAACAGGTACGTCAAATACGCCAGCAGCTTGTCAACAGGTGGGTCAAATATGACAACAACTTGTCGACAGGTAGGTCAAATACATCAAGAGTTTATCAACAGCCAGGTCAAATACGCCAACAGTTTGTCAACACGTGGGTCAGATACGCCAACAGCTTGTCAATAGGAGGGTCAAATACGCCAACAGCTTGTTGACAGGTAGGTCACATACTCCAACAGCTTGTCAAAGGTGCGCCAAATACGCCAATAGCTTGTCAACAGCTGAGTCAAATACACCAACAGCTTGTCAACAGGTGGGTCAAATACGCCAACAGCTTGTCAACATGTGGGTCAAATACGCCAACG
>JADBJO010003076.1:225640-230640 GCA_016801955.1 Conus betulinus
ACAGCTAGACTCCACTGCGGACAGTGTACACAACTGGTAATACCAAGCTAGACTCCACTGCAGACAGTGGACACAACCGTTAATACCCAAAACAAATGAGGTAGCGCCGATCGAAAGAAACACACACAAAAACGACGCTTTTCGACCTGTCTGATCATCTTCAGACAAGACAAACAACACTGAAGACAATAAAAATGAAGAACGAACAATCAATTATCGCATCAAACTGGGCGCAAATTCCAAATGTTGAGGAGATGAGTAATTGTTTGTTTATTCGTTTCCATAGTATTCCGTGTTGTCTTTGAAGACCAAGGAGGTCGAAACGCATCGCACTTTGCCTTGTGATTTGTTTGCCTCTTTTGTTCAATGCTGAACTTTTCTTTCAAGTTTGTTTCAATTTAAGTCCGCAGTCACATCACTTTCAAACTAATATAATTTCCTAATTGTTAAATATCAAACAGAACAGAGCACATTCAAACTAATTTAATTCCTAACTGTAAAATATCAAACAGAACAGAACACTTTCAAACTAATTCAAATTCCTAATTGTAAAATATTAAACAGCACTTTCAAACTAATTTAAATTCCTAATTGTAAAATATCAAACAGAACAGAGCACATGCAAACTAATTTAAATTCGTATTGCCCAATATCAATCAGAACAGTGCACTTTCAAAACTAATTTTCAATTTCTAATTGTAAAATATCAAACAGAACAGAGCACTTTCAAACTAATCCAAATGCTAATTGCCAAATATCAAACACACAACAGAACACTTTCAACCTAATTTCAATTCCTAATTGCCAAATATCAAACAGAACAGAGGACATTCAAACTAATTTCAGATCCTAATTGCCAAATATCAAACACAACAGAGCACTTTCAACCTAATTTCAATTCCTAATTGCCAAATATTAAAAAGAACAGAGCACTTTCAAACTAATTTCAATTCTTAATTGCCAAATATCAAACAGAACAGAACACTTTCAAACTAATTTCAATGCTTAATTGCCAAATATCAAACAGAACAGAGCACATTCAAACTAATTTCAATTCCTAATTGCCAAATATCAAAACAGAACAGAGCACATTCAAACTAATTTCAATTCCTAATTGCCAAATATCAAACAGAACAGAGCACATTCAAACTAATTTCAATTCCTAATTGCCAAATATCAAACAGAATAGAGGAGGGAAAAGAAAGGCAGACATGTTAGAAAGTGGTATCTATTGTTTTTTTAAATGGAAAGGGGGGGTGGGGGTGGTGGTGGCGGGAATCTGACATGTTAGAAGCTGCTGCCAGGGAAATTTTATAGGAGTACAAAGAACAAATGCAGGAGAATATTCCACAGAGATAGGACAATAACAGACTACAGTCAACAGAGACCAGATAAAAGATGGCAGAGTCAAGAAATGACAGAAAAGAAGCTATGAACACAACACTTACAGAACGTGGGGGAGGTATTTGTACCCTAGAAGCCCCTGGCCCTCCCGGGAGATGAAAAAATTAGAAACATGAATGATCGTGAAAAAAAAAAAGCGATTCTAGTTCCCTGTATTAAAACCATTGGTTGCGAATGTTGTTTAAGACAACACAAAGCAGTCAACGTCGAGCGAAACTACCTGAGTGTCTTTTGTTCAGTGGAAAAAATATTAATTTCACTGAGAGAGGTGTGTTTTACATTTTAATCTGTCGGGGCGAATTTTATGTACTTTATATATTTTCCCCTGGTTGTATGGCTTGCATTCTAAGCGATACTGACAGACCTCCTCAGGGCAATTGCGGGTGATGAAACATTCCTTTTTCTCTTTGACCTTTTGCTTGTGGCGAACACAGCGCCAGAAGAAATATTGCTGTTTGTTTTCGTTCTTTTGTAGTTTTTCCATGTATAACTAGGAACACGCTGATTTGCTTGGAACTACTTGTCTGTGAACATTTCATTTCATCTCTCTCTCTCTCTCTCTCTCTCTCTCTCTCTATCTCTCTCTCTCTCTCTCTCTCTCTCTCTCTCTCTCTCTCTCTCTCTCTTCAATTTGCACGAGCTCTCGTCTGAACTGAAACAAATTTGATTATTTTTTTTTAACACCCCAGTTTCATTGGTTTAACCCCAGTTTTTGATTTGGCTGTGCTGTGTTTTTTTGTCTCTACCTCTTCCGGGATTTGAAGCATGTTATTTGCTTGCGATATTGAGAACTGGTGATCGCGCTTTCCTCTCTCTCTCTCTCTCTCTCTCTCTCTCTCTCTCTCTCTCTCTCTCTCTCTCTCTCTCTCTCTCTTTTCTCTCGCCCCCCCCCCCTCTCTCTCACTTTCTCTCTCTTTCTCTCTCCGAGTTTGTAACAGCGTTTTTCTCCGTCTTACTCTGTTTGCTTGATTATGTCTGTTTCTCTGTTTCTTTCACTCGCTCTCTTTGTTCTGCCTCCCTATGCTTTCCTCTTCCGATCGGTTTCCGATCGAGAGAGGAGAGAGAGAGAGAGAGAGAGAGAGAGAGAGAGAGAGAGAGAGAGAGAGAGAGAGAGAGAGAGAGAGAGAGAGAGAGAGAGAGAGAGAGAGAGAGAGAGAGAGAGATAAAAGCACGGGGGAAAATCACAAGAGTGACGGTCTGGGCTGTGTTTAATGCTGAGTAAGTCAGATGTCTTTCTTGAAATGGTTTCACATGGAATGTGTATATGTTCTAATCACGACTGGTTGTTGTCCATTAAAGCCGAACCTTTATGGAAAACTGTTCCCTGGTAACTGCTACTCTGCAGTAACACAGATACTGTTTCATCTTTGGAATACCAGGTGAACATGTCACACAAAAAAAACCCTATGATTAATAACTGCACTTCAAGAATAGGCACTGACAAACGTGTTGGACAAAGGATAATACCTTACCAACAACAAAACCACAAGACTGGCGTTTAGGAACTGAGACAGTTTGTTGTCTTACGATTGAAATACTGACGAGTTGCAGCGCATTCTCTGGTAAAGGGTCTCGTTTAGATTTTATTTCATTTGTTTTGTTCTCTAAAAATATTTCAGGCAGCGTGTGGTCATTAACATCGAACTATTTTGCAAAACAGGCAAACAGGACATTGTCGTCATGTACATGTGTGAGGCAATTATTTACTGGTCTGGTCAAAACAGGCAACAGCGGGGAAGACGGATTCTAAATCCAGAGTGATTTTGATGAGAGACTTTAAATTTGCCACAATGTTTAAGGAGGCATTTTCTGATGAGATCGTCCATAGTTAAAGATCTTGATCCGACAACCAAGACAGACACTGACCTGTGAGGAGAAGGGTAGAGGTGCAGGACAGACACTGACCTGTGAGGAGAAGGGTAGAGGTACAAGACAGCCACTGAGCTGTAAAGAGAAGGATAGAGGTACAAGACAGCCACTGAGCTGTAAGGAGAAGAGTAGAGGTACAAGACAGCCACTAATCTGTGAGGAGAAGGGTAGAGGTACAAGACAGCCACTGAGCTGTAAGGAGAAGGGTAGAGGTACAAGACAGACACTGAGCTGTAAAGAGAAGGGTAGAGGTACAAGACAGACACTGAGCTGTAAAGAGAAGGGTAGAGGTACAAGACAGACACTGAGCTGTAAGGAGAAGGGTAGAGGTACAAGACAGCCACTGAGCTGTAAGGAGAAGGGTAGAGGTACAAGACAGACACTGAGCTGTAAGGAGAAGGGTAGAGGTACAAGACAGACACTGACCTGTAAGGAGAAGGGTAAAGGTACAAGACAGACACTGAGCTGTAAAGAGAAGGGTAGAGGTACAAGACAGACACTGACCTGTAAAGAGAAGGGTAGAGGTACAAGACAGACACTGAGCTGTAAAGAGAAGGGTAGAGGTACAGGTACAGACACTGACCTGTAAAGAGAAGGGTAGAGGCGCCAACTCATTTACAAGTGCATCTGGCTGTTGCAATCTTAAAACATTTCGGAACTCGGTTTTACTCATGATTAAATTGAAAATGGAGCTGAGTGCATCGGAACAGAGCATTGTATACGTCATGGACACGTATAAATACATTCAAATCACACGATATGTTTTTGAGATCAAAGAATTCTTTATGACTGCAATGATGATTGTACAAACTTGTGAGATTTTACTGTTGACTAAGCAATGTCACAATAATGGATGCTAAGGTTTTCGGTTCTGAAAGAGATATATTTTGCATTGTTATTTTCATTCGAAAGCTGATTTATTCGGTTCAGAATTGATCTGTTATGATTATTAGATACATCTAGTTCTCGACCGTACCTTTTCAGCCACGCGTTTTAGATAATTGTGAAGATGTCATTGATGTGCAGCCTATCCCTTTGCTCACATGCATACTTTCAGATCACTTAGATCTATAGAGTCCCGAATATGTTTGAATTGCCATGGTAATAAAGGGGTATTTCTACCACACTTTGCTTTTAATTGCTGCGTGTGTATCATACATGCTGTTATTCATGTTATCATTCATGTTCTCATGCGTGTTATCATTCATGTTATCATACATATTCAGGAAATGCTGATGCCAGACGTCCAGGCCTGACAAATTTTATAAACTCGTAGGCCAGAAAAATATATCAAATGTGTGCAAATCAAATAGAAACACGTTGTTGTCAAGTACCGCATTGATATGTCATAAGTGTGTGACTATTCTGGAAATCTCTGCACATTTTTAACATTATGTGAAGCACTTCGGAATGTCGCCAATGTGTCCATATGAGGTTGAACACACTTCTGCCACATTGCCCTTTTGTGCTATGGTTTAAACGTGGTCGACAGGAGTGTGGGTTTATCGTTGAAACGGATAGATTGAAACGAATGATAACGACAGCTCAGCTCGTTTGAAATTTATAGTCAGCTGCATAAGCGACCAGATCATGTGTGTTTTATGTTAAGCATCTTTGCAGATAAAACTGTTTCTCAGGTACAGCATGTCAGAATCTAGATCACCTACAATACGTTCTGTTTCATGTGATTCGGCAAGACATGAATGTCTTTACCAGTATTTACCAAA